>CAIGRF010076691.1:16122-31116 GCA_903798235.1 Fraxinus ornus | reverse complement strand
AAGACCCATGGGTGGAATAGTTTCGCCATGATGAGAGGGTGCTGAATGGAGTGGTCCGCGACCATGGGTCAAAGGGATGGCACCGGAATCAGCCAAGTTCACTGCGCGGTGCGATAGTCGTGACTGCGTTAATTTCAGTTTCAAATTAAACCTATTGGATAAGTGTTTTGGATGAATTGCCCACATGGCTGAGGTCGTTTGGGTATGGGCAACCGAATGGTTGTGGTCCGCGATCCTGTTGCTGGTCGGAGGTGCGACTTCCAGCAATTTGTCCATTTTTTGAGTAGCTGATTTTGGTTGATGATTTCTAGAAAGTGTGGAGGAGTTTGTGTTGGTACCAATGTCCGGAGGTTGTGGCGGGGGAGAAGAGTAGATGTGGTCATCAGACGGTGAAGGTGGTGGAGGGAGGTGGAGGAGAAGAGAGTGTTTTTGTTATTTTTAATATTTTCATTAGTTTTGGATTGATTTGCATTTTTAAAAAAGTTTAGGAGCAGATTTCTATTTATTCTTTATTTTTCTTTTCTTTTCTCTTCTGTTTTATTTATATATGAGGGTATATTGGTCATTTTATGTTAAAAATTGGTGAAAATGACGTTCAGTGCAAAGAATGTGAAAGGTAAGGATGTTCTGCGCCAATAAACGAAAGGTAATGACATTTTCCACAAAAACCTTCAAAGGTAGGGACGTTTTGCGCCAATTACTCTAAGCAGAATTTTAGAAACTTAACATAATGTGGCATTAAAAATAAAAATTAAAATATTTAAGTTGAAGTGGAAAAATCATGGAGTCTCTATCCATGGAAAAATTCAAGATATAAATTTGTATGTGCTTTCTCGTGTTTTCACTTTTGATTCGTTATATAATATTGCTCGCATGAGTAAGGAAGGATTAGGCTTAGTCCGTCACAGTATGAAAATCAGATTACCAATGGAGAAACAAAGAATCTCCATCTACAGATGAATTACAGCTAGCTTCCATGATCTTTTTCATCAGTAAACCTGCCTTTTCTCGAGCTTTTCCCGAACCTCTCACTGAAATATCAGCCAGCACAGACGAAAATTCTGGCAGCCTTAAAGCTTCTCTCAGGCACCCTTCACTGTCATCAAACAACCTCAGAAGAATTTCTGCAGCCCCCTCCTTACTCAACATGCACTTCACTTTTAAAAATTCCAGCATTTTTCTTACAATTTCGTCCGTTTCCCTTAAGGAAGTTAATCCTTCATCGAACCTGGCGAGTAATCCTAGGATTGCCAAGGAAGTTCCCGCAAGATCCTCGCGTTCAGTGCTTTCTGCTGCTTGGATCAGCACCGGAACTGCTCCTGTCTGTACTGCCACCGTGCAATTCCCATGGAACTGCACGAGCTCGGCCAATGTGCTGAGCAGGTGATGAGCTGCAGAATTTTTGGGCCTTGAAATTGCTTTCACCAAAGCCTGAACGGTGCCTGTTAAAGATATGGACATATTTTCATAATTGATCGAGTATGTTGGCTAACGAGTTAAAAAAGTACGGAGTTCTTTCCAAACCTTAAAAAATGTTACTCATACTGAAAGTAATTCTTAGCTCAATGTCAAAATAATTAACTTATTGTCAACTTCAATTAGTCAAAGCAATTATTTATTAAAACTTATTTACATATAAGTAAACTTTCTAACGTTAGCCAAACATGATCAAATTATTAAAGAAATATTTTCAAACTTAACGTAAAATTATTGAAATATTTCCATATCTTCAACATTACCAGCCACGCCAAACTTCGCCTTGTTCTTGTCCAACATTGCCAGGCTGCACAGCAAAGAGGCTGCTAGTTTGCTGATTTCCGTCGAGCTGGGGGACTGAATTACAGAGTTGAGATAGAAAATAATCCCCATATCTGCTAGAGAGAGTTTGAGATTCGGGTTAAGGGACATGTTGAAGAGTATAGATAGTGAAAGCATTTGGATATTCGGGATGGATGACTCGGATAGTTGGAGAAGTGCAGGGATTGCACCATTTGTTTGTGCCAGCAAATTCCTGTTTTGTGGGCTAACCTTCGTGATTGTGGCTAAAGTTTGCAGGGATTTTTGGTTATTTTCATCGGATTGAGCTTCTGCAAGACATTCAAGAATGGTTTCACGAAGTTGAATTGTAGACATTTTTTCAGTCTCAGTTGCTGGGGATAGGAGAGAACTGATAGTATCAGGTGGAATATATGTACATGGTTTGTCATGTCATGTTTGGCTAAGCTTAAAAAGTTTACTTACAAGTAAATAAGTAAATTCTAAAATACCCAAAAAAAAAAAATAATAATAATAATAATACTGCGTCTGATTGTTCTAAAATTAGAAATCACTTATTTTGACTCAAAAATAACTTTCAAAAATGTGGCGTAGCCATACATACTTTCAATAAATAAGTTTGTATTAGCTTCAAGTCTCGCTGCCGCTTGTTTGAAAAATGAGTCATGCTTTTTATTGAAAAAATTAATTCGACCTTCACGTAAGCAGGATGTTAAAAGACATAATTTAATGAATAAATTCGTATTCTCTCTTAAAACTCTCAAATGAAATAATTCAACCGTTTCTGACAGATTATTAGAGTAGCCGGACGAGCTCGTCAATCGTGCCAATGTTTACTACATTTTCGTAGAAAACAAGGAGGATACTAACAATGTACTCCCTCGAACCTTTCGCCCAAAAAAGAGGGCCACATAAATTCCTTTGTTACCTCAGCCCGTGCTAATAGGCACGTTTGATAGCAATTATTTGGCGAAAACAAAGTTTCGAAAATTTTTGGATAATGTTTGGTTATAAAGTATGAAAAAATTTTGAATTTATGTATATAATGTTTTATTGCGTTAATGTTAGGTTAAAAATAAGTAGGCAGAATAAAAAGATTCGAAATAATGATTGTCAAACGGGGAACTTTAATAGATTGTACGTTTCTTAGTTTTTGGCACTTTCCGATTTCTTGGTGCAGGAATGGAGAATTATGATTTTCTTTTTTAATAATTCTATCAAATTACAAGAGAATAGTATAGCTAAAAGATCTTAATAAAATCTAAATTAAAGTAAACAATTAATTTTAACCACGTTCCATCAAATTTTATAAAAAATTGCTAAATCTTATTTTTACCCCTATTTGACCTCCATTTTAATTTTATTACATTTTTTATTCTTTTTAACCACACATTCTTCAATGAAATAATATTACACGTAAACTCAAAACTTTTCTTTATTTTTTAACAACACATTCTTCAAAACATCCATATTCCAAAATACAATTTTTTTTTCGAAACCTCGTTATATCCATCAAACAGGGACATACATGTTATTTACACAAAATATCTTCAGTTCGATAAAAGAATGATAAAATTCAAATTTTATTTGGCATCATCAATACCGAATCTAGAGACAATTGAAAAGATAAATGAAATATTTAAGGAAAATCTAGGTAATTAATAAAAAAATTTCACCTAAAATAAAAACACATACAATAGAAGGTAAATGTCTTTTTCATATGTTCATCCAAAATAATTCCTGAATTTCACAAGAAAACTAAAAGTCGATAATTAAGACGTTCAGACTTGTTAAATGTTCTAATTTTCTTTCCTTGTAGCCAGCTTCAATTTTTCTGCATATATTATTAGAAATAAATTGTCTCAAAGTTCTAAGCCCAAAATAATTTGAATGAAAGGTAATCCAAATCCAAAATGCATACAATGTTATTCGGACATACGTATATAAAAAAACACACCAACAAACGATAAGTGAACTCCCATATGGCATCTGCTCATCTCAGTCATATCAAATCACCGAGAGAAGAAAACGAATCTACTAGCTAATCACACTAGCCAGTTTAGACACCACAGACAGAAATTTCTTAATCCCGATCCGAGTCAGGAGAGCCATCTTCATAAGAAACCAATCCCGTCTTTCGAGGGGGACTCTCAGAGGATGACACTGAGTTATCCTTGCCTCCCCGTTTAGGAGATTGTGAACCAAGTGGTGACCGTGATTTAGATAGGCTCCTGCTAACTGAAGGCGACCTTCGCCTTTCAGCACGTGGTGATGGACGATATCTTTCCACAGGAGATCGACTGCGAACAGGGCTGCGGCTATAACGCCGGTTGCGATATCGTATTGGACTGCGAGATACACTAGGGCTGCGTGTCCTGCTCCTTCTGCCTCTATATCTGCAACAAAAGGAACCAGAAATTTGCATTAAAATAAGACAGCTCAATGCCTGGGAAGGCAGAAGAAATACCAAAATTTTCAAGAGATCACAGTTTATGAGCCTTACTATAATAATCCGAGCAAACTACATGTATATAGGAATTACCCCCATTTAAAATTCAGTAAGGGCCAACATGGGCATCTCTTTTCAGATCTTATCAAAAGATAAAATACAGTACATAAAGGAACTTGCGTCCTATCACAAGCTAAATTATTCCACTGTCAAACATCGTTTGTAGATGTGCAGCTAAAATCCAGAAACTTCATCATACATGTTTCACTTCTAACCTGTCCATGCTGGGACATACCGACATAATGAAAGACATGTATCACATGACATTAAGGGTGTGTTCGGTAGAGATTAAAATCGGATTAAAATTGAAAAAATGCCCGTTATTGTTGACTTTTATTAGACGAGTGAGACCCAATAACAACTATATTTTCAATTTTAATTGGATTTTGAGCCCGGCCAAACAAGCTCTGATTGTGCTTAAAAATTACAAACATGAAGATACAGTAAATCAGCTAATGTTTTTCATTGAAATGCACTGTCCACACATTACAGACCTGGGAGGAGTTCTTCCTCTAAGAGGGCTCCTGTAACGCCTGGGAGATCTTCTATAACTTGAATATCTATAAAATTTAACACAAGAAAATTAAAACCAACAGTACAATACAGGAAAGCAGAACAATATGTAACGTAGATATATGATGACATTTTGAAGTTAGATGGGAAATATAGAAATGCATGTTCAATACCTGTCTCGATCATTTCGAGCACCGTAACGATATGACCTTACAGGAGTTCGGTCTGGTGAGCGACTCCTGTAATGACGTACATAAGAGTATCTATCACTAAAACCCCTCCCCCTTCTGATACGTTTGGGTGATTCATCCATGGGAGGACTTCTTGACGAGCTCCTACCACGATCAGAAACAGGTGACCTTGCTCTACGCGCTGCACCTACAGGGCTTCTTGAATAGCTGCGACGATTATTCCTGCTAGGTGCCCTAACTGGACTTGGGCTAGGGCTTCTCCGAGGAGGGCCCCTACCAGAGCTCCTGCTGACACTCCTCCGAGATGATCGAACGGGACTTCTGCTTGCACTTGTTCGAGTAGGTTTACCAGAGCTTCTGCTTAGACTCCTTCGAGAAGATCTCACAGGACTGCGACTAACTGATCTCAAGGATGACCTCCTTGATGAAGTTCTTGGTGGGCTCCGGGTAACTCTTCTTCTGGGAGGAGATGCTGTTGGACTTCTGCTGGGTCTTCGTCGAGATTGAGACCTTGCTGGGGGACTCATGCTGATGCTTCTTCTCCTGACTGGACTTCTTACAGGGCTCCTGCTGCTTCCACTTCTAATTGGACTGTTACTTCTGCTTCTCTCAGCAACCCGCTGTGGGCTTCTGCTAACACTTGGACTCCTGCTCATATCATGTCTTGCACTAACACTTGGACTTCTGCCCTTACTCCTCTTCGGACTAATGCTTATACTCTTACTCATGGTCCTTTTAGGACTTAAGCTTCGGCTCCTGCTCATCAACTTCTAATAAAATACCGAATCTGGGAGAATTGGTAAGCATAAAGAAAATTGTGAGGTGTGAGAAGATATGGAATATAAACCTAGATTTGCTTGGGCGATCATCTACTACATCAGGGTGTCTATCTGCACTCTTGTCAGATCTCAGTTCCCCTTGAATGCCATTAATTCGGTGCTCTCCATTTTCCCTTGGAAATTCACCCTCTTCTCCTTCGAACATATCAGCTACCTCCCCTTTCCTGTGATGAACAGTTGCAATTTCCTGGCCCTCACGTAGAGGAGATCGATGTACTGTAAAATGTCAAACAATGAATTGCATCAACAAAAGCAATAAGATAGATATGTTAAGTAGACCACCATCATCTTACCTGGACTTTTATGCTTCATATCTGACACGCGAATCTCCACACCATTGTCTTCAGAGCTGCGCCTGCTCATATTCTCACTTTCACTATCTGAAAAACTACCCCTGAAGGATTTTTCCACAAGACAAAATTAACATCAGATGGAGGATGCAGTAACATTTTCTCTTCTGCGCTATTTTCTGGTTTAGCATCAACCAATTCAATTCTAGAAGAGCCCGGTGCCAAATAGAAATGAGAAGGGATAAAAAAAAACTTCCAATGCACACAATGATATGAATAGTCAGAGTCGCACAAATTTAAAAAAATTGGAAAAACAGATCTATATTGAATGATAACAAAGAGAATTTAAAATGATACCCCAGTAGCAATCCATGTAATTGTTATCCACACACTTGAATACTAGCACAAAATCATTGCTGGGGGGTAAATTCACAAATCGGTGATACAAGGTTCACATCCAGGTCACACACATGAAGGCATCCAGAACCACAAGGGTGAGCATCTCATGTAAACTTACGCAAGAAGACAAAGTGAACATCTACAACCTTAAAGAGAATGAAAACACATGGGTACAACAATTAGTGGTTACTGCTACCTTTTTGACTGACGCTTCAATTTCGTATCACGCCTCTTGCGCCGTTTCTCACGTCGTCTATCTTTTCTTTTTTTCCGTCTATGTTTCTCTCTCTTAGATCTCTTCCTCTTCCTACGTCTGTCATCACTTGAAGAGCTACTATCACTTAATGAGGAAGCATATGAATCAGACTCACTATCAGATTCTGAAGACTGTGAATCAGTATCAGAGGAACTATCTGATTCTGATATGTAATATCTTCTCCTTTTCCTTCTTTCCTTGGAAGATTTCTTGCGCTTCCCCTTGTGTCGAACTTCGTGGCCATTACCATCAATATAATCTTTCCCCGTTTTCAACTTACTCCCTTTCTTCTTGACTGCATGGCCAGACAAGAAACATAAGAGAATAAACCAACAAGTGAAAGAAGCAAAACAAATATAAATGAACTAACTTCACAATTCAGAGATCAGAAGAAGAAATATTGTAACATACCACACCACTGCCCAATAGCATCTCTTACTATAAATTACTAGAACTTCTATCATCATAAATTGAAAATCTCTAGATGAATGTCAGTTTAGTTTGGAACAGTTTGGAGTCTTACCATCATGTAATTCACCAGAATTGATAATCTTCACAGTCACAGCCGGTCTACCATCTTCATCACCTGCACCTTCAATCTTTTTCAACACTTCATATCCATCCACAAGTTTCCCAAAGACAACAGATTTCCTGCTGAGCAGAAGCCATTGACCAATTAAGAGAGATGCAACGACACATTTTCCAAGTTGCAAGGATAATAGATGCCATTATCCATTATAAGAAATTGAATTCCTTGGTTATTGGGGACAAAATTCATTTTGTGACACAGGATGCTTGGGCATACTACTGGGTCTATTCATCTCTGTGTCTTCCATCTTTCTGCTTTTAAGTTTTGTTGTGATGCAGATGCTATGAGAGATGTTTCCAAACACAGAAACTAATTAGAATCTATGAGTTCTTTACATTGCTGGAAGAAAACTGCTTATAAAGGATATATTTAAAAAATGGGCATAATCAAAATAAATTCCAAAAAAAACAGAATCAATTTGTAATATTGAACTTTTCTACAAAAATAAGAGATGCTTCTCAAACTTAAAAGTTTCAACAAGCACTAAATACATGATCGAAGCCCCATTAGAACATAAAATCTGAAACAGACCTATCAAGGTGGTGATCAGCCTTAAAGGTGATACTGAACAGAGACCCACGTTCATCTCGATCAGCAATTGCCATGGACAGAAGACCAGGGCAGTCATGTTTCAGCCTCGGAGATTCATCTGAAAATTGTCACATTTGATAATTCTATGAAGTCAAGGATAGCAACACGACTGTGAATACTTAACGCTGATGCAACAAGAATTCTCTTTATAGCAAATCTATATACATGATAAATTTTGGCAACAAGCAAAACATGCAATATATAAATGCATGCAGAAATGAGAACTAATGCATAGAAAGAACTGCACAATCAGATGAATACAAATAATAAATACATAGCTACAGCAGCTAGTAGCAAGGTTCTCAACAAGAAAAAGAAAATCCGGGTTACAGTAATTACCAAGCATCTTATTAAGTGTCTACAGGACTCCATGTATTTTAAACTTCAATTGAAAGATGCATTTCCTGAATTTTAGCCATTGCATACAATAAAACAGCAGACAATGCACTGATTTATCCAATCTTGTATGTTGACAGTTCATTCTGAACACTAAACGACACTCGTTTTATCAATCAGACAATGGATATAATAAACAGACAACGCATCTGCAATAGACGTGATTTGTGGGGGTTGCAAGCAATGCTGAGAATACAGCTTTGATCAATTGAGGATAATCAAAAGGAATTTGCAGAACATGTGACAACATCAATGCCAAGGTGTGAGAATCCCTTAATATTTTCATTCAAAAGTATTTGATGTTCTCATTCAGAAGCATTTGGCTGTTTCTGTTCACATTCTATTTTTATTAGTTATAAACAACGAATTTTGCTTCTGTGGGTATTAGACTGTAGAAGCAATCAAGGAACATGGTGACCTGGAAAGGTGTGCCAGGAAAGCGCTATCAGGTTTGGATTTTAAACTCTATTATGCAAAACAGGTTGACGAAAGAGTTGTTACCAGTAACAAAAAATAAAGTGGCAGCATCAGAGTTAAAAACAGCTTGGTAATAGCATTGTCAGTATCCGTGGATTGTTCATACCTTTAGATACTCTAGAAATAAAATAAGTTCAAAATTTGAGCATTCTCTACATGTACCAGCAGAAAATCAAGTTCTGCCAGGCATTAAAGGAAAGCTCAAAGAAGCTGTCAATGTAGTCGTAGGCCAAAGAAATATGGAGTTAATTACTGAAATCATTTTTGGCTAGCTAGTGTCACATGCACCAATAAATGAACAGAAATATTTTATTAATAAGTATTATGGCTGGCATATACCCAAAAACAAAAAAACAAAAAAAAATCCACGGATCCAACACTTTACAACAGATAATAATCAGGTTACTTTAAGCCTAAACAATTCCCAAATAATCAAGAAAAATGTATGTGCGCATATTCAATGAACTATCACCTAATTACAGACGATTGAACAAACAAAACTGAAGCCACATATAATCCACCATTTTTCTAAAATATACAGAACATACCATGATCAGAAACAGAAAGCAATTCAATCACTGCACCAACTATAGAACATTCAAATATTAAGAATTTCAAGATAAATAAAACAAGAAGAAAATACAAGTTACAAACTTATTAAAGGCATGACGAGCACATATTTACAAGTTATTTGCTTTAAAATTCACAACTGCTCTCTAATGGGAAAGAAACGTATTTACTTCTCATTCATACTTCTTTGGAGTATTATGCTTATTCTCAAAATATAAGATTTCTACTAGCAATCTTATATAAAAAGAATGAAGTACAATAGAAGGCAAAGAAGGTGATTAACTATCATACATATAAAGTGTTGAACGCCTGGAGCAACATTTAAAAAAAAAAAAAGCCACAGAGAAGAAAGCTCAATGATTATCTAAAACCAAATGAGCACATAAAGTCAGGCAAAATATTTGAATTGTTAATCATCTTAAGAGAGAACAATTATTTCAATACCATTTGGATTACAGCCCCAATGCAGCAAGAATATGATTAAAATCAGCTCCAACCTTCACATCAATGACAAAAGAAATGCTCTAGCTCTTAGGAGAAAAGCAATTTTAGAAGAAAAGGAACAAAATAATTGGTTTGTGTTTGATTCTATTGTTCACCGATCGATTTACAGTTTCAAAGGAAGACACAAATTTCACCAGATAATCATCATTCCTAGACCAACATATACACAGAGTAATAAGAGTAATTCATACCTGGAAACTTTCCACCATATATACTTTCCCCGTAAGTACCTGAAAAGTAATTGTAATCATTTAGTAATCAAGAATGAGCACTGGCATCCTACCATATTTCAACAGCTTCATCACCTGCAGACCTTTTTTCAATAACAGTAGACTAAAGAAGGCATTTCAATTAGGTATGCCTAGCAAATCCAACACTTGTGTCTTACAATAGTTTTAGCATCTCACTTGACAGTTTACCAATCTTATGCAATCGTCAGTCAAAATTTTATAAGACATTCTCATCAAAATGATCCAAGGCCATTCTATAAATACAGAAAATAAGAAATTAGAATACATACAGGTCATAACATAAAGAGGCATGAGTTCATAAGAGTAGTGAAAAGAAGTTAGACTAAATTAAAATATCAATTGATGGGGTTGCATAGGGTTTGATTGCATTGGATCTTTCCTGCATATTTAGAATGGACATACCGAGTGGTCAGAAAGGGGAGCAGGATTCATCAATTATATACACTATTAAGTGATGCTGAAATTCCCCCTACAATTTTTCTCAATTCTTTTCCCATTCCTCAATCTTCTACGCTATCTTCGCTCTCATTTCTCTCTCTCCCTTTCATTCTGCATCAGCCATAGCGTCTAATTGACTCACAGAACCACAAGCTTAACTAGATGAGAAAAGGGAAAAGGTTATTCATTTGAAGTTTAGAACATCCAAATGTCAACAAGAACCACACCGCTCATCAGACAAAATGATATTTTGACCATTAATCAGCTAAAGTGCATAATACTAGTACCATCAAGTATAAAGTGATAGAGCCAAGCCAAAAGTAACCATTTGGATCAAAACAGGCCAAAGGTTTAGGTTAATAATTAATTAACACTACTGCAGATTCTTCATAGATGTGGACAGCTTTCACCTTGAAGCAAGGACTATTTCTTCACGTATAGCAGGTAGAGGGCATGATTGCATATTATTGAGTAGGAACAGGGATCAAGATGAAGTACATCACTTTGCGGAGAAAGCATCAGAACATAAAAGGGACAAATATTACTTCAATCCAACAATCAAAAGCAACCTATCTTTTCTAAAATGCCAGGCCTTCTACGGATATAGGATAAAGAACTAACATTGCTAATTACAAGAAAAAAAAGGCTCATTCTAAAATTATTATAAATATATCTTCACAAAAAACTAAACAAAAAGAAAAAGGTTATCTAAATTTACATACCATCTCGCCGAAGCAAGTCCCCACCCTGCAAAGAAAATTGAAATGATATTACTCACTAAGCATTAAGAAGAACATTAATTGTGCTTATTAGGACTATGTACACCAAAGTAAAGTGAGTCTTGGGAATGGACAACTCAGTAAATACGACCTTAAAACTACATCACTAGATAAGCAGCCGTGATCATCAGCCCTGTCACAGCATAAACAAGGATAGCTGCTAAAGACAAAGACCACTTCTAATTCATGCAGAACCAGGACATAAAATGAATTTGCCAAGCTTCTGTATCAAAAATAGATGAAGCAAATAAAAAGTAAATAGCACACCTGAGCCATAGATCCTTTGATGATACGATGGAAGAAAGTTCCTTTATAGTGCAGAGGCCTTTTAGCTTCAGGACTATCACCTCTCTCTCCTGAAGAAAAAGATGATAAATCGATACAGGAATTAGTAAATGAGAAATAACTTTTATAGAAGAAAATAGCCAACAAAATGTGTTGAAAGAGGTGGAGATTCCCAAAACAATGTGCAAGTTTGCACATAGTTTAAACCGAGCAATTGACATTTCTATGTCTTTTACTCCACAAAGTCTTACTAGAAACTCAAAATGTAATGACATGAATTTTAAAAAATGAGGAATTAAAAGATATAGCTATATAGTAACATATGACGAGAGAATCCCAAAAAATCAATTCCTCAGTTCCTTTTCCTGTCCAGAAAGTCTTGGTAGTGTAGATCTACTATTTTGTGAACTACAAGAAACTGCAGGTTACCAGTACAAAGTGCACGAAAATTTTCCGCCGTCTTTGGAGAAAAATCAGTAAAAAGCTGCATCATAATAGCAAAAGTTAATAGTTATAAATATCAGAATCATAAAGGAAATTTAGTAGATTGAAATATTAAAAGACATTAAACATGAGTTACAAAATGAAGATAAAATTTACACCAACTAAAATGTACATAAAAGTCGAAAAAAAAATATAAATATAGCACCTCAAAGATCATCCTTTCAATAGGATCTCCGTCAATGGAAACATCGAAAAACACTAGTGGCCTCTTCTTATCCATTTTCTTCAAGCTCCAATTTCACAAACCAATGCTGTATGAACAGTATTTACCAAATTTCATTAGCAAAACCAAAATCAGAAAATATTTATGCAAAAGAGCTTTTTTGCTTTTCCAAAAAGCAGTCATAGACCAAAACTCCAACATCATTTCTTCGTGGTAATAACATGACTAAAAAAGTTAGCGCAATAAATTCATGGATCTGAGCTAAAATCCCATATAACAATTCACCCTTATTCAATCGCTCATTTCTAAAAAAAGAAAGATCTTTCCCACAGCAATATATCCTTGTTTTCCAAATGTCGAAGGACCAACCACGTATTATTGTACTAAAATCTAAACAAACAAATATATTTACATTTATATTTTGATAAATTGATTGTTCAAAACATGATAAACTCAAATTTTAGATATTAAAGTCACATACCCAAACCCTAAACCCTAGCCAAATTTTTTTTCACAGAAATCATAAACAAAAAAAATACCAAAACCTATTAAGAAAGCAATTAAAGTTTTCAATTGCCGTAGTACCTCAAAAATCCAAACCCAAAAAATCGTAGAAGAAACAGAAATTAAAAATTTTCAGTAATAAAGATAGGAGAGTTACAAATGAAGTAAAGATACAAATATTTCTGTGCGTCTGTCCGTGTATCGGGAGTTCTAGGGCTAGGGTTTTGAGTACCTGGGATACGGTGCTGCACCCAGCTCCACCTCCACAGAAATGTGACGAAGTAAGAATTAGCTAGTGCGCGTGAATATGAGAGAGAAACCTAGAATTACACCACTGTAGTTGTAATTACTGAATTGACCCTGCAATGCATCTAGAATTGTTTTCGCTTGCCAGTTTTCTGTGATCAAACAATCCACAGTTTGCTCTAGAGCGGTACGAAACTCCCGAAGGGAATTGGGCGATTTTTTTAAACTTAACTACATGAACGAATATTTGAATTGAAAATCGACGAAATTGTAACAATTCTAGAGTAAGAATTAAAGAATCGAATAAGAATTGAATTTTTTAAATTTTTTTATCTTAAATAAGTCAAATTATTTTTTCTAAATAAATTTGTTAACTAAGAGCTCGTTTGGTACCGATTAAAATTGAAAATATAGTCGTTATTGAGTTTCACTCGTCTAATAAAAGTCAACAATAACAGCTAATTTTTCAATTTTAAATCGATTTTAATATCTACCAAACAGGCTGTAATTAGATAGGAGAGTTACAAATGAAGTGAAGATACAAATATTTCTGTGCGTCTGTCCGTGTATCGGGAGTTCTAGGGCTAGGGTTTTGAGTACCTGGGATACGGTGCTGCACCCAGCTCCACCTCCACAGAAATGTAACGAAGTGAGAATTAGCTAGTGCGCGTGAATATGAGAGAGAAACCTAGAATTACACCACTGTAGTTGTAATTACTGAATTGACCCTGCAATGCATCTAGAATTGTTTTCACTTGCCAGTTTTCTGTGATCAAACAATCCACAGTTTGCTCTAGAGCGGTACGAAACTCCCGAAGGGAATTGGGCGATTTTTTTAAACTTAACTACAGGAACGAATATTTGAATTGAAAATCGACGAATTTGTAACAATTCTAGAGTAAGAATTAAAGAATCGAATATGAATTGAATTTTTTTAATTTTTTTATCTTAAATAAGTCAAATTATTTTTTCTAAATAAATTTATTAACTAAGAGCTCGTTTGGTACCGATTAAAATTGAAAATATAGTCGTTATTGAGTTTCACTCGTCTAATAAAAGTCAACAATAACAGCTAATTTTTCAATTTTAAATCGATTTTAATATCTACCAAACAGGCTGTAATGAATTTAGCCAAAATCCAAAATATAATTTTTCTATTTCTAATTTTCAACACAAGTCCAATTTAATCAAATTGACTAAATTTTAATCGAATCTCTTATTTTACCGTAGTATCGTTTCTGCCATTTTGGAGAAATCGAATTGGAAGTCCAGCTGCGTCTCTTTATTATTGTGAGCTTGCTATCTTCCTTTTCATGCGATTTTAACAGTCAAATATATGAAAAACTTAATAGAGAAAGGGCCAAAAAATATCACGAGAATTGATTATGTCATTTTTTAAGATAAGAGCTAAAATCGAATATTTAGTATAACGTTATTGTAAATAGTAAAAAAATTAATTATTGTACGAAACAAAGGAACGGAACCAAATACAAACGGCTTCATAATTAAATTTGGATTCGACGGTTCCACTTACTAAATACTCGATAAAAATTGATAATGTATGGTTAAAAAGTTGAAGATAAAATATGTGCTTAAATTAATTTTTAATTTTGACTCAGATTTTTTAATCAGTACCAAAATAGGAGCTAAATATAATTATGCAAATATATAATTAAAAAAATTGAAATAGAAAATGCATGTATAAAAAGTAAAGTACAGTGTTAAATAAACCAACAGTACTTGCACTTCACTTCGTATTAAGATTGAAAATACTCCAAATCAACTAGTGGTGGCAAAAAAGCTCGGCGGCTCGCACGACTCGGGCTCGACCCGTAAAAAGCTCGAGTCGTGCCCGGCTCGGGCTCGATCTAACCGAGCCAAGGCTCGGGCCGAGCCCCATTTTGGGGCATCGGCTCGAGCCGGC
>CAIGRF010076658.1:10349-28015 GCA_903798235.1 Fraxinus ornus | reverse complement strand
CGTCGGGGCGGGGTTTTTTCGCCCCATTCGGGACGGGGTATTTTGCCATCTCTACATTGCGTGGCGCATTTTGCCGCGTCAACGCGGCGCATTTTGCCGCGTTTTAGAACACTGATCAAAACCAAACCGCTCTAGCAATAAGGTTCTCTTTAATAAGCTGATGGGCCTAGGAAATTACTAGCCCGTGAGAATTTGAGGTAGAGGACTGAGCTGGTGAATAAAGCTAGTTGGGCCATAACAGTCTTATGACTCACCGAGCAAATTCAGTGGCCCAAACATTTAATGGGCTCTGAAGGAAGTCCAGATCAGGAAGAGTGGGTCCAAAAGGCTGTCCATTAATGGTGGCAGGTTTATTTAGGTGAATTTCCTGAACTGGCCTCAAATTTGGTCTGTTTCGAGATTTTTTTTCTCTAGTCTAATCTTAAACTCTCTCTCTCGATCGAAACTCTCCTGCCGCCATATCCTTTCACGGATTCAGCTTTAAGTTGCTTGCATATGTAATATTTCTGCAGTTTTGAGGTAAAAAATTGTTCTTGTTTAGTTCTTTAATCTGTCAAAATAGCTGCAATAATTAATTTTAGCGGTACAACTGTTCGTTAACATTCTGGACATGTCCACGAATTCTAATCTTTATTAAGGTAATAAGAGTATTCATTTTCTGCATTTAGCGTCAATATGGTAGTGATAGAGGTACTCAGAAGTCCACTTGCATGTACTATTTCATTAGATGGATATAACCACCAACATGAATTTTATGGTAGTTCAAAAGGGAATGATTTTAGAACCCAATTTAAGTGTATGAATTGTTTGGGGTATCTTAATGGGGAATCAAAAGCAAAGAAAAGTTTCACTAGAATTCACGGCCGTATTGTGATGGCCCTAGCTGAGGGGTGTGGCATTTTGTCTAGAACTCCAAACCGAAAGATATCAAGAATGGGGTTGTTGTATGAACCAATGGAAATGGATAATTCTGGCACTATGCCTAATAAGGTTGCTAGGGTTGAGTTCGAGTCAGTTTGTGAAGAACAAAGCTTGCCTGTTCCAAAAGAAAATGGGGATGTTAGTGAAAATTGTACACAGCAAAAATCGCCGCCTTGGGGTAGTTTAGCTGATCAGAATTTGGATGTTCGGAATGATGGTGATAGTCATTTGAGAGTTTCGAAAGGGGCAATGGACCTGATCGATGATGGATTATATTACTTGGAGGAAAGAGATGAAGAGATATTATCAAAAAGGATTTTGAACCTCAGCAGATTAAATAAAGTCAGAAGCGTGTTAGAATTGTACAGGTCAATGGTGTTTTCTGGTTTGCTTCCAGATTTACATGCCTCTAATTCACTTATCTCCTGTCTCTTGAGGAATGGAAGACTCGATGATGCCTTGAAAGTTTTCGAGTTTATGAAGGTGAATGAAATGCTTACAGGCCACACTTATAGTTTGGTTCTGAAAGCAGTTGCCAGTTCTTGGGGTTGTGATGCGGCATTAAACATGTTTGAGGAAGCGGAAAGGGAGAGCATTAGCAAGAAATATTTCGATGTAGTTGTTTATAACACTATGATATCAATGTTTGGAAAAGTTAATAACTGGGTTCAGGCCGAGATAATGTGGAGAAGTTTGGTAGATAATGGTCATGTAGGGACGGTAGTCACATATCGCCTCCTTGTTTGCATATTCGTTCGCTGTGGTCAACACGAGCTAGCGCTTGATGCATACCAAGAAATGATTAGGAATCAACTAAGTCCAAGCGATGATGTGATGCAAGCTATTATTGGAGCGTGTGCAAATGAGGGGAAGTGGGAGTTGGCACTAAATGTCTTCGAGAGTATGTTAAACAGTGGGATGAAACCAAACCTAATAGCATATAATGCTTTAATCAACTCACTTGGGAAAGCCGGCAAGGTTGAACTTGCATTTAAGGTCTTTGATACCCTGAAATTGTTGGGACATGCACCCGATGCATACACATGGAATGCACTTCTTTGTGCGTTGTACAGGGCAAATCGACATGCTGATGCTCTTCGGCTTTTTGACAGCATTAGGCGAGAGCACAACTCTGTTCTGAATCTACATATATATAACACTGCGTTGATGTCTTGCCAGAGGCTTGCATTATGGGATAGAGCACTGCAGCTACTGTGGCAGATGGAAGCTTTTGGATTCTCTATTTCGACTGCATCATATAACCTTGTCATTGGAGCTTGTGAGGCTGCAAGAAAGCCAAAAATTGCATTGCAAGTTTATGAGCACATGGTTCAGCAGAAACACTCTCCAGACACATTCACTTTATTGTCACTAATAAGAGGCTGCATTTGGGGTTCTCTTTGGAATAAAGTAGAGGAAATCCTAAATGTAAGTGTATGCATATCTTGGAACACATTTTCTGTTTATATTCCTTTCAATATTTCCTTGCAATATTTTGAATCCAAAGTTTTTGGTCAGTTTTCAAGACTCTGACAAGAGGTGTGTTTTAATAGAAATTTGATTACTGGTTTATACAATATTTTACTGGATCTTAGAAATTATTTTTCTCTCCTTTGAAGTAAAATCCTGATTTCTCATGTTACCCAATATGCTTATCATATCTTGCAGAAAAACTATTTCACGAGATTTTGACTGATCGGGATCCTAACTGGATAGGAACTTGTTGTAAAACATTTTCACTATTAGCAAGGGTTTTCTTCCATATTCAGTTCTAAGATTATTTTTATCGTATTTTTTTTTTTTCACTTTTCACTTGGACTTTAATACCTTTCCTTTCTATATATTCAAAGAGTTGTGGGAACAGGGAGAAGAAAGAGGGATCGGGGAATAGGCTGCAATTAGATTTGTTTTCATGTTCATTTATAGTTGTGTGCATTGACACTGCTCCTTCACTCTATATGATGTTTACTTGTGATGCAGCAATCTGAACCAAATGGATCTCTATATAATACTGCTATTCAAGGTATGTGTTTAACGAGCAATACGGACTTGGCCAGAAAACTATACATCAAAATGCGTGAGCTTGGCCTCAAACCTGATGGAAAAACACGGGCTTTAATGTTGCAGCACTTACCAAAAGATTGAGTGGAAAAGGTTTCTGGAATTTCCTTTGGTTAACATAACAATTGCAAGTGAATTTGTCATTACCATGTTAAATACCTGATTCCTTCGAATTATCTTCCGATGCTCAATTTTAAAGGCTAGACAAAGAAATGATTTACAATCATGTTTGTGGAATACCTATTCCTATAGTCGTCAAACGTTTATCTAATCACAGTATGCAGCCGAGAAAACCATCAGGTTGGTGTCGACTTGTCTACAGATTCTATTCCTTTTATAACATCTTTGTTTTCTGCATCTAATCTTATATTAGTTTGTGAATAATAAGTGTGAAACTACTACAGATTTTGTGGCAAGGAAAGGTCGACACTGCTCATGAAGCTCTGCATCCTTGTGTCTTTCGAATGGTTCTTAGGAAGAGCAGCAGATCACTTTGCTTTCTTTGTTTAGTTATACAGGAAACAATTTACAATGCTTCAAAACACGGAAGCATGAATAAATGATTTCAACTCATTTCTTTCTTCTTATCAACTTATTCTGTGAACCACACTGGTCTATAAAGGATTGAAAAAGCTGTAGTGCTCACATGGTTCGGGAATAGGAAAATGTACATTGCATATAACTAATTGAGCCCTGCTATAGGGTCAGGATCAGTCGGTTCCAATAGGGGGGCGCCACTGTTTGGAATGGGTCATTGACCCTGGCCATAAGGTCTTTTCCTAACTATTTATATAATATTTTACATAATAATGAGGTGTCAAAAAGTAAGTGGGAACGTTATTTAATTGATGAGATTTTGATCTAATTAAATTTCGTT
This sequence comes from Fraxinus ornus, assembly GCA_903798235.1. Taxonomy (NCBI): domain Eukaryota; kingdom Viridiplantae; phylum Streptophyta; class Magnoliopsida; order Lamiales; family Oleaceae; genus Fraxinus; species Fraxinus ornus. Next base: position 24,156 of record CAIGRF010076658.1, on the reverse strand, counting down.
ACATCATCTGTTGGTAAATTATTATGTAAGTTGTTATGTACATGTAGTACAAGCTTCATGAATAGGGGTAAAGAGTAACACTATTTAGCTGCAATGGTGCTAAGCACCTGTCTCTGTCACTGGAGTCCGCTGTCTACAATTGATTAACATAAATAGTTACAATTTTAATTAATTGGAAGTTATAAACCCCAATGCCACTTAGACTAAGTACTTGCATCATTTTTCAGGAGTAAATTACTCTCACTCCTCGTTCCACCCTTTAAGCTATTAAGGATAAAATAAATTAACATTTGTTAAAAAGTTAGATACGTATTCGATACTTGTATAAAATCTTTTTATAAAAGTGTCATTTCAAGATATGTACTATAAATTTTAGTGTGCTTTGATCTTATTATGGGATCTACACTGCCCTACAGTTAAATTCTACATCAAGAAATTAAAATGGGTTTAGACTCGTTTGACATGATTTTTGCAAAGTCAAAATGAACTTTTAAGATCTAGGAGATTTTTTTTGACCTATTTGATTAATTTTATAAAAATGTTTCTTTCTAATTAGAAGAGATTTTAAAAGAAACGGATTCAATGTAGCTCTTTCAGAAATCAATTTTCAAAAATAAATTAAGGTGGAAGTTCTTTCACTACTAGTAGAGCAAAAATAGAAATCATGTCAAACAAGCCTTGTGTAACTAAAAGCTATTGCGTGATTTCAACCCACGCCCATATTCTTAGCCAAGTGCTACAAACAAGAATGATTGCACAACAAAATCAACTTTAATCCTGTGTCTAAATAAAGTGAAAAATATTGAAATCTTAACACGTTGAGAAAAGAGGAAAGGTGCATAATCGTGCAACACAATTCTTTCAAGCTAGATTTGTTGATTTGAGAAGTGCCCCAAGAATTCGTTGTATTCTCATTCAAAATATATAAATTGTAAAATTAAATTATGGATAAAGTTGCTTTGCCAAAGCAACTAGCGAACCCCAATTACAACAGAGTAGGAGATATCTTTAATTGAAGTCAGAGAGGAGAAGTTATGTCTTTTTCTTCTGTGCAGCCTTGTTCTTTCCTTCCCTTTTTCTCTGAGATATAGTATGACGGGGGTGGATGGAGAAAGGTGTCACCGTATAGAAGAGGTGTATCATCAATTCCTCATTGTGTCTGACAAAAAGCTTTTCAGTTTTCAGAGGATGTATTTGAACCAGACTTTAATGTTCTGAATGCTAGCTTCTGCTGTGGAAGCTGACCATTGCCAAATGACCTGACTTCTGTATCTATCAATTTTGTATCCTCTTAAACTCTCCTCTTAGGATTCCCTTGGTGAGCTCATTTTCAATATATTGTTGGAACACGTGCTTCACTGGTCTGGCACTGTAGTTTGGATCATACCCGAGACTTCCAAGGAATTCAACTGCAGCATCAGTCGCCTGAATCTTCATCTTCTGATCTGCTATCCTCTTTTGTGCTCGTTCCAACTGTCAAAAAACCCTATAGGGATTAGCTTCATTAACTATATGTATATAAAATATTAAGAAACAACAGCTTAACCTAACCATCATTGAAGAACTTACCTGTAACTTGACAATACTGCTTATCTGTTCACGGTCTAGAGGCTGGAATACAATGTATTCATCAACACGGTTCATAAACTTGGGGCGGATAATTGATCTTGCAGACTCCATTACCCTCTGCTTTATACTTTCATAAGCCATCTCCTTAGGCAAGGTGTCACAATCTGTGTCAAGTATATAATGCAAACTCATATTTGATGTCATAATGATTATAGTGTTGGTGAAACTCACAGTTCACCTGTGAGTCGTATCAATCCGTACAAGAGCTTCTTCAGTGTTGAACATATAGGAAGTAAGTGCCTTTGCAAGCTCCGTCTTTCCAAGATCGGTAGGACCCATGAACATGAAACTAGAAATAGGATGGTGAGGATCTGAAAGGCCTGCCCGGCATCTTTGAATAGCCTCCGCCACAGATCTTACTGCAGGATCTTGACCAACCACGCGTTTATGTAACTCTTCCTCCAAATGCAACAGCTTCTCTCTCTCTGATTGTTGTAATTTGGAAACAGGAATACCTGTCCATTTACTAACAATTTCAGCAATATCACTACCAGTAACTTCTTCTCTAAGCATGGACTTCCCAGACTTCATATACTCAACCAGTTCTTTTTCTGCAGTTTCAAGTTGACGCTGCAGAGAGTTTAGGCTCCCATACTTCAATTCAGCAGCACGGTTGAGATCATACTCCCTTTCAGCCTGCTGGATCTCTACATTTACTCTGTCAATCTGTCAAATAAAAATTCATTTAGATACTGCAAATACAATTCCCTTCAATGGGATAGTCTTCCACGTGAAGCTTTAATGGCAGAATCACAATTTGACAGTGCCATTCTTATTGCATAGCCTCTTCCAAACAAATGGAGAATTACATTTTTTATTTATACGAACTGACAAACATATCCATGCTCAAAACAATCTGAAATGAAAGTACTTATACCCTAAGGAGTACTCAAACAAAGTATACGCCTCTTCCTTGATAGTTTGTATGCGTGTCATGACAGTTTTTTCATTCTCCCACTGCTCATTCAGCTCAGCTTGTCTCTGCTTCAAGAGAGACAACTCTGCCTCAAGGCGATTTAGCCTATCTTTTGATGCTTTATCAGTGTCATTGGTAAGATATCCCTTTCCATCACAAGTTTCAGAACACGGTTAATTTCATTAAGGGCAGTTGGTTTTGAAGTAATTTCCCTTTTCAAACTGCAATTTATAAGCAAATTAGTACTTGCAGTGATTTATGATGCTTTGATTAGATCCATGAGACGGTGAACAAAGAACACTCAGTCTCTGGAACTTAAATTTCTGCTGGAAAAATCATCCTCGCAGTTAATTTATAACGAAAAATAACACTTCCAACGTGCAAGGCTTATTTTTATGTAATAAGCTGGCATGATCATGCAGTAAATAAATCAAGGAACTTAAAAATTGACAGGCATGGAAGAAAATTTCATCCAACCAATATGACACACTAATAGAGGAGCAAATTTTCGGGTTTTCTTCAAAACATTTATTGACAAAAATGTGAAAGAAAAAAAAACTCTCAGAGACTAAGACACAATGCCTAGTGCAGCTGCAGTTTAAACTACTTCACAATCCGATACTCTGAGTGAACTGCATGCATGAAGAAGTCATTCTTTAAACAGATTAGTTAACAATAGACCACTGGATTCAGTACTGTACCTTTGTCAGGTAGGAATTGTCCACTGATATAACAGTCTGATAGAATTGCAGCTTCAACAAGGGCACTGTCGGAAATGTGGACTCCATGGTGAAGCTCATACCATCATGCAGTCCATGGAGAATAGATATGGTATCTTCTACTGAAGGTTGAACAACATAAACTTGCTGAAACCGGCGCTTCAGGGCTGGATCTTTCTCAATATACTTACGATACTCATCCAGAGTGGTTGCACCAATGCACTGTAGCTCTCCACGACCAAGCATAGGCTTTTAAGAGATTGCCAGCATCCATTGCACCATTTGTGGCACCTGAAAATAATCATGACATATGTTTTTGACTACATGGACAATTGATTTCAAAGAAATTAACAAACAACCACATACCATATCTTATCCACACATATGGGCAAGGGGTGGGAGCAATTTCACAATCAGCACATTGTGCTAGAAGGAGAGAACAAGATAATATACAAAACAATATCAAAAGAAAGTAATTGATCAGAAACAGGCATTACCTGCATCAACCACTGTGTGGATCTCATCTATGAAAAGGATTATATGGCCATCCGAATCAGTCACTTCCTTGAGAGCCTTCTTTAATCTATCTTCAAATTCTCCACGGTATTTTTGTGCCAGCTATGAGTGCAGTGCAACCATGTCAAGGGATATCAGCTGCATAAAGAAAGGGAATTGTTTAAACATTTGTTACTTTCTAAGCGGAATTCTACACCTGTCCTCTCATCAAGCCAGTCAAACAAGGATAAAATTATGGTCAAATGAACAGAAATTCTAATCTGAGAAGCGCTCTAGGAAAGGAGAAATAGGATATCCTGATGTTAGTTAGGCTACTAGTCTACTACTGACAAACCAAATTCAAGAACCACGGCTTTCAGAATGAATTCATAGGTAGACAGTTTTTCTAAAGACTGCCAGGTTGATACTTTACAGTTTACATGCTGCGACTTATTTTTGGGTTACACATTCATACTCAATTCAGTATGTTAACTACCTTCCGATTGCATATGAAACCTACGGCTTGCCAAATGCACAGCGCAATGTAGATAGACCTTACAGCTTACCCTTCAGAGATTTCCGTTTTCCAACACCTGGCTCACCAATTAGAACAGGATTATTCTTTGTTCTCCTAGAAAGAATCAGAACGCATCTATGTATTTCGTCATCTCTTCCTATAACAGGGTCCAGCTTCCACGCTCTTGCCATCGCTGTTAGATCCTTCCCATTATTTTCTAGTGCTTCATATTTCCCCTCAGGATCTGTTCATTTTTGGTACTATACTGAATAAGAAAACATCATCAATACATTTCTTATGACATAAAACTAAAAGCCCAAGAACAAAAACCATCAAACAACATCAGTGAGTCTAATCCTATAAGATGTCACGGTACCGCAAATAAAGCTCTATTTGGATATAATCACTCAACATACCATTTCTATTCAAAGAAACAAGTGAAACAGTTTTGACAAACAATCTTTGGACGTACTGTTTTCTACGAACAAAAGAACAAGATCTCCGCCTTTTAAGGTAAATATATAACGGAAATTGGATATAAATTGGATATATGATAGTCTTTTGAATTTTTCAAATAGTTTGAATATGTATAGTACCACTTACAATATACTTCAACAAATTTGAACACAGCTTATCATTGCAAATTACAACTTACCATACTTCCAAAGACAGGCTAGTTATATGTTATGGATTAATAATTTGCTCTATTCCATGTTTGGTGTAAATATAAAAAATTAGATTTTCTAATTTTGCAAGCTATGTCGAAAAATCTCAGCAGTCCATGCAAATAACTAATAGCATTAAATCAACTACTCATTGTCAAATAATGCTCAGTCGTGCCGAACAGGACCTAGGAGAACTTTGAAATAGAAGTATCGACAATCATTTTTGAACAGCAGAGGAGATTAGACAAATTTCACAAGTAACAAACATGCTAGATGGTCACACCACCAAAGCCTTCCTACGTGCAATGTAACAAAACGACATTGTTCATCCTCATTGCAGCCTCCTAATCACGAGTAAAGTATTAATAAAATACATCACAATTAAGAGAAAAAACAAAAAAAAATATGAAAAACGAGGTTCAATCAGACGTCCCTTCCCCAAGTAACAAAGGACAGATTCCATCTCATGAGCCAAACCACATCAGACATTCCCTGAATGGATTAATTAAGGAAATACAAATCAACGAAGTATCAGCACAAACAAGTTAAACAGTTGTTACCTTGGTCGATAACTGTTTGGAGCCCTCTTATGAACTGAATAGCATCTTTCAGAGAAATTTGGAAATCCTTACACAGATGCTTCCCGAACCGATTATCTTGTACAAAGCCTACTATTAAATGCTCTACTGACACGAAGGAATCACCATACTCTTTCTTGAACTCCCTGGCTCGCTGTATAAGCCCTTCTAGATCTCTTCCTAACATTGATCCAGCTGACTCACCTGGAACCTGGTATTTTTCCACAGATCAACATACCCAAAATATAGTTAGGTCAATATGCAGATGAGAGGTAGACATTTAACTTGCAGATTCATCAAAAAAATTGTCAACGTCCTGCGCAAAGAATTGAATGAAGATCACATGTATAACGGAGGACTATTTCAAAATTTCTAATTCCATCATTCTGTGACCAGAAGCAACACTCAAACTGACAGCTTCTAGCTTGTAAATTACTAGAACAACAAAACAACTTCACAAAGTATTTGAACCTTAATAACATTGCCAAAGACACGCACATTTTCTTTGACAATTGACACTTACATGAATACAATTCTCTGATAGCCAGATCAGGATTGAACAACTTCCAATTCAATCCCGATTAAAAGAAACAATAATTTGTAAGATGAAATAAATTTCAAATTCAAGCAATTGGAGAGCCACAAATTTCACGTAAAACTAATGCCATGGTGGACTTACAAAACTACCTTTGGCTGCCGTTGAATGTACTTATCCCGTTATCCGTAGCTTCAAGAAGTCGAGTATTATCCACACCAGCTTTAGAGAATATCCGACGAGAAATCCCATTCTTCTGCTCCAAAAGTGCCTTCATCAAATGCTCCTTCACCACTATCTGATGCTCGTTTTCCTTCGCCACTTCTGGCGACGATACAATTGCTTGCCAAGCCATTTCCTTGAATTCTTGCTGCGTAATCTGCTATAAAGAAAATAACCCGGAACATTGGATTACAAAAAAAATCAGTAAAGAAAAATTCTGGATAAAAACCCCGAATTCCTGCTGATTTTACCACGCTTCCCGCTGAAACACGCATCCCTTCGCGTCAACTTTAATGAATTTAGAGTTTTTAGATCTACTGGTTTCGCTGAGAAGCTCACACACAGCGGTGGCTGGTAAAACAAGACAGCACTATTCATATCATTAAACAACGAAACACTCTGAAGTCTGAACGCCAGCAAACGCCGTCGTTGCAGCCATTGCTATTAGATTTCTATCAATTCTTTCAGTAATTCAACGGATTTAAAAAAAGCTTGGTTTTACCGGAAATTAATTTGTCTACAGAAATGGTGGCTTTGTGTAGGAAATTAACAAAGCAGCTTGCCGAAAAATGTGAAGTGTGAAGAAGCTAGCTAACATGGTGTTCAGGATATATTTGGCTTACACGCCAGTGTATGGTGAAGGTGGTACAACGTTTTATTCATACACGTGGCCGTGCGTGAATGCTGTGTTTTTTTCTTTTTGATGTATTTTAGAATAGTAGATTGATGAAAAATATATGATTAAAAAAATAAGGAAATTTTTTTAATTTGTGCGTAATATTATTTTATTAAAAAATTTGTGATTTAAAAAAGAAAAATGTATTTTTTAAAAAAATGGGGATCAAATAAATGCTAAGATGAAACTTGCCATCTATCTTGAACGAGATTTATTGCTTTTATTTTGGACGTAAATTAACTTTTGGAATAGAATTATGTAAGAAACTCACATTAATAATTTAAAATTTTTACTTGTGGAATTAATCGAATCAAACCAAAATTATTCGATTCAGTTCCATAATTATAATTACAAATGAGGCAAATGGTTCCCTTCTAAGATGACTGTTGATTTTCAATTCGATTCAAAAATGAACCAAACCACGTCCACCCCTACTTTTAAATGTAATTCAAGTATCATCATTGAAGTTTTGATGACATGATATGGCACGGTTCAACTGTATTTAGTCTCACATTTTCAGTTGAACTAACCCTAATAACAATATGAAGTCGTCGTATAATTTTAATAAAGACTAATAGGCTATTTATATATTACTTCTTTTGCAAATAAAGATGCTTCCCTTAATGTCGTGGTTAATTAAACATCAAGACTAGACTTGCACAAATATTCCATTGTCAAAAAAGTGGTAATGACATGTTTTATACGAGGTTTCTTGCAAACCTCCAAGAAAAAAGCGAAGTGGTTCCTCATTTGTTAAAGCGAATTAAGCCCCGGTTGGACCTATTTTTTCCATTACATTACATTAATTTTTTTTTCTCTTCATTTCAACCACACATTCATCAAATAAAATAATATTACACACAAATCTAAAACTTTTCATTACTTTTCTATCACATTCTCCCATCAATCACTATTCCAAAAACTTTCAACACCGGCCAAACAAGGGCTAAGTGCATATCTGGCTAAACATATTAGGGTCCGTTAATTGCAAAGGTGAAAAATGGGTGAAAAGAAAATGAATTCCAGGGAATTGAATTGCCTAGAAATTGTTTTACTTAGAATTGTAATTAATTGTGTTTGATTAGTATAATTTTTCCACCTGAAAAATGTTGAAAGTTTGGTGTCCGTTTGACTTCATTTTTCATGAAAATTGTCAATTAAAGTGATAATTTTTTCTACCATTGGATCTAGAATTTGTTCTAATTGCAAAAAGTAAAAAAATAAAAATCAAATAAAAAAATTATTATACCAAATACCATTCGTTTGACTTTATTTTGAATTGTAAATTGTCAATAAAAATGATAATTTTTTTTACCATTATATCTAGAATATTTTTCAATTGTCAAAAAAAAAACCCAAAAAAAAAAAAAGACCACACCTGAAAAATGGATTCTTACCAAAACCTCAAGAAAACAAATTCATCATTTCTAAGGAAAAACTGAGCGCATGAGGTTAGGTGGGAAAAGTAATTCCATAGAAAAGACTTGGCATCAAACATTCGCTAAAGAGGGAAAAAGGAAAATCTTTTCCAACTTCCATGGAAAATGTAACATATCAAACAGGGCCTTATTCTTTACTTTACTATCAAAATAAGTAACTTTTTACTTTCAAGAAAAATGTTCAACGACTTGCCTATCGCAACAGTTTCTTTAGTTTTGGCTCTTCACAAGGAACTCTTCATACTTGATCAAGGAACATCTTGAAACCAAACCATTAGATTTGAATTGAAGACTTCAATTGAAACAATAATTCTGATTTGATTTTATTTCAAACCACGACATAGATCTTCGATTGAAGAGTTACAATTCAAGAATGCAACAATGGAATTTTTAAAGTGAATAAAAAAACAAACATATATGGATGTGAAATTGACCGACTATATGAACACCTGGACCTAGAGCAAGACACCACCACTTGTTTTGCATTAACCACCAATTCAACTGTACCGTATCGAGAAATCTGTTATCTGCACAAGAACGATGAATACAAAGAAAACTACACACATATTTCATCAACACGAGTAATTGGCATCGAGGAGCTACATTTACAAACCTGCAAATGTCTGCTTCGGGAACTGTGCCTCATAATATAATGCAGACGCAATTATTCTGCTTCGAGTCACTTGACGGATTCTTTACTGTTACGTCAAAAAAGGTTACCTTGCTTTAGTACGCTGAAGATTAATAGAAGAATAAACAAAAGAGAGAGATTAATTGGTCCAGAATTTTTTACCACTTTAAATCAAGCAGTAAAAAGGAAAAAGAAGGCAAAGTGAAAATAAGCTAAATAAGCTAAGTGAAAATATCTGTGATCTGATCTTATTCAGCCACGAATTGTATAAAAAATATGGTCATAAGTTCTTCTTAAAAAGCAAAATCCATTGATACTTAATGTCATTCACTGAAAAGGATTACAAATTAGGTAAATCGAACCTTCCGATGCTGGTGGTTGAACCACGACATGCATGGTCGTGACTACTCCTGGAATGTCGTATAATGGGCTTCTACACTCCTCCACAGTTCTGTTGTTTTCTAATATTCTTCCTGCGCTAATTAGCTTGATGTCTTTTACTGTCTGTGGACCATTTTCTTTCTCTGCTCAAAAATGCATGCTTGGATGAATGGCTTAAATATTAAAAATATGCTAAAAACAAGCTAAAGCAACAAAAATACGTATGCCTTAATATACTTCCCAAGGCAGAGTTAATACCATAAAATCAGAAAGTCAGAACCCGAGTTTAGGCTACACGCAATTTGTTATTTTCCTTTGTTTTTCACATGCCCTCAGGTTGGGGATGAGGGCAACTCTACGTGAGGCTGCTTCTATTGTAGGGGCGCAACAATCAGAGTCTTACATACTTAAAATCTTTGGTGCTATAGAAATAATAGACTGCGAAAAATTCAAACCCCTTGAACTATAACTTTGTCAAACATTGGTTGTTACAAGACTACTTTTCCCCTTCCAGTTTAATACGAACGGGAAAATGTAAGCTAGTGCGGAATCAACGTTTATAGATTTTCACTATTTGACAGATCGCCTGAACAAACATTGTATCAGCTTTGTGTAAAATGCTATAACCAGTTCCTCTAAAGGGCCACATCCAAAACCCGATCTACACAAAACATGCCAGTTACTTTGGACTTTAAATTAACACAAAACGACAATCCTGTTCATCATTCAGCATTGTAATGACAAGTTCATTCCACAACAGGGATACTCATAGTCACAGAAATTCAATAACTACAACCATCAAACAATAGGTGCACGTTTAATAAACAGTACTCGACGTGAATGGAAAGTACGATGGACAAAATTTTAGTTTCATTTTCTTCCTAAATACGTTAAGTGCTATCTAATCCTGCTTACTAAGTGTGTCGTATGAATATAAGATTGCCGTAGCCCGTAAAGAAAACAACACAGTTTTGCGTGATCATATTGAGTCAAAAGATTCAACCAACCTTTAGGCCATTGAGCTATAATATTCTCCTTCAAGGTTGCAACACTTGTAGCCGCAGGAAAAAATTTCGGGCCAATATCTGATCCATCAATCAACCTAAACTTAATCTCCATTTGATCTTGTGCTCCAGACATCTTCAATTTATTCCAGAACAATAAACAACAAAACACCAAGATATACAATCAATCCTAGTACCCCTATAGGCTTTCCTGCAATCAATAAACTCTCCTGACTATAAAAAGTGGCTCCTCCTATTTGCTTCACAATATACATCCAAATCCTCGCTATGCTTGTATCTGGAAATCGGAATATGATTTTCATGATTTAACCAATAAGACAGGGTAAAAGAACTATAATCTTCAACAGCTTCAAAATCCAATATATGGGTACCGTAAGAAATTACGAATATCCACTGAATTATTTTCTTTTAGCAGATTCACTTCCAAATCAATCAAATAGTCAAATACAACAAGCAGAAAAAAAATATTAAAACCTTCTCATACTTCAACAAAAGCCCATATATTTACTCAAAAAAGGGGGTGAAAATATGCAGAATAGACTTACTCGATCAGGGTTCTCTTCTTCTTTCGTTGTTTTTCGAAGAGCTCTTCTTTTTCGTGGAAAATCAAGTTATAGAAGAGGAAGAATCAGCAACCGCAGCGTGATATGCATTAGTATATTTAAATTAGTAAATTAGGTGAATAGCTAATAAATTAGCGAATTAATTAATTAATAGTGACGGCCAGAAGGAAGAGGGCGAGATTTAAGCACAAACAATTGCATAGTGAAAATGAGGCTATTCGGGGTTTTCACAGCCCACCTCGTTAAAATTATAATCTATTTTCCTATCACTTCTTATCAACCATACATTCTCTAATAAAATAATATTATACGTAAACCTAAAAAAAATTCTTCTTTTTCTAACTATATATTTTTTAAAAAAACACTATTCCAAATATTATAACCCCGAATAATAAGGCCAAACAGTTGTATTCGTAATCATTTTATAGCTATGATGATGTGCGTTTTGCAGGTTCGATGTGTATTGCATTGCAATGGATTTGATCTCTTGCCCACAATGAGCAGGAGCTATAATGTTCATTGTGAATGTGGGAATATGTATTGTTGTCATGTCATAGGTTATAATTCATGTTTACTGTGAACAGAAGATCAAATATGTGCATTACAATCGAAATATATGAGTTCTACATAATTATATATAGAAAATGTAATGTCTTACTATGCTCGACTAGTAATTTCTTAAGTTTGAAGAATTCAAGGCCGATAGTTAAGTGATGAATAAAAGGACGGGCATCATTCGATAGCATTTTTAACATAGGAATATAGGATTGCAAGAACAAAGTAAAATCATACAAGTAATTAAGCCTTTTATTGAAAGGTAGACAAAGGGTTTTTAGGTTTCTCTATGTTAGTTATCTAGAATGAATAAAAAGAAGGCAATAAAATATATTTGATTTGATTAGGACTAATTTGGTGACAATCATGTAGTTATAATTATATGCACAGAATCTTGCAAGTAAGCAAAGAGGCAAAGCAGTTTCAACCAAAGCAGGAATAATTTAACATAACTATATACAAGAACAACAAAATCCGGCATCAAAATTAATAAATTACTTATTTCGGTACCGAAACTGATTTTTTCAGAAATCACTTTTTTCCGCTCGCTTTTAACCACACAATTTCCAAAAAGAAATCATTTTTCACATTTCTCTATAAATTTCCCTACTTTTTGACCTCTCTCTCCAAAAAAGAGAAGTGCTAGACGTACAACGTCGATTGACAACCTCTCANCCAAAAAAGAGAAGTGCTAGACGTACAACGTTGATTGGCAACCTCTCACACATGGGGTGGATGGGGTGACAATTTTTTTGTTTTTTTAAACATAATGAGACCCGTTACTGTAAGAGTGTTGTCAACCAACGTTGTGAACCAGTGTTGTACAAGTAAAATATTTGTCCAAAAAATAGCCTTTCTCACAATCACTTACAATAAATCAACTTCACCCAAGAATTAAAGTAAATACTTTAATACTTTAACCACACAATTTCCAAAAAGAAATCATTTTTCACATTTCTCTATAAATTTCCCTACTTTTTGACCACTCTCTCCAAAAAATAGCCTTTCTCACAATCACTTACAATAAATCAACTTCACCCAAGAATTAAAGTAAATACTTTTAACATAATGTAGAATCTGACGATAAAATAATTTGCAAATTTTAAATGGTTATCATGAAATAATACAGAACACAGAATACCATGTAACCTATAATAGTTCTATAAACTCAATCAGGCCATGTGAGAACCATACACAGCCTACCAACTAAAATCACGGCAAAATAGGAAAAAATAAATGGAGGGGGAACCAGTAATACTAATTGGAAAATAAACACAATAATGTGAAAAGAATAGTCTCTATGGCCAATATAGACAGTGTAGCGCCTTACAGAAGGACCTGCATCGTCCTTTCATGCAGCAAATTGCATGATAGATGGCGATCATAGGCAGTTTCTGCCAATTTTGCGAACTATTATTCCCATCTAAGCACCACGGGAAAAAACCATTATGGAGGTCAAAAATAGTATCCTAGGTTCAATCAGAATATTGGCGATGGAATGCTAATTTACAACTGAATGAAGAAAACTCATGCCCAGGCCAGTGATACAAGTCCTATCCTTCAGAGTAGGGAAAAGGGAGCAACTCCGGAATATCAACAATCTTGGCCAGGTTCTGTCTCTCCTCATCTCTATTAACAGAATATGCTGAGACATTGAGCAAAACCCATAATGCTTCCATCTTCATCCGTTAGTTCACCATTCATTAATTAATTACTACTCCAAGATGTGGCAATTCCTGATGAAATCATTGGAGTAGTTGACATATTTGGTCCAAAATGGCCGGAGATGCTCAAAGCCAATCTCCAACCAAGGTTTTGACTGGCCATTGTAGTGAATCACCGCTGCCTTCTTCACGTTCTCAATGTTGGTTTTTTGCTGATAGCCCAATCCAAGCATGTGCCAGGAGGGATCAATTGGATGAACATAACCCTTGAATGCAATCAAAGCAGGAGGTAGAGTTCCAAGCTTCCACAATGTCAGGTTAGACTTCAGATTCTGCAACAATCAACAGCCCGAATAAAACAAGCATATTCCAGAAAACTGGAGTATCTGCCTAAGTGTCTTTTCATCAAATTTTAAGTTTGATATTGCCAGTTATCTAGTCTATGGTCATTCAGAAAGCATGAAGTTCATCTATTTTTCCATATCAATATAGCTAACATACAGGGGTTTTAGGGCATTAGGAGGGGCACAAGCACAAATACAACCATTAGGCTCATGAAAAGATCAAAACACGATGTAAGATGTATTAGCTCAAGTT
>CAIGRF010076654.1:9031-32390 GCA_903798235.1 Fraxinus ornus | reverse complement strand
TTATAACAAATTAGCAATAAGTCATCAATTGTTATCTCTAGATGGTTATTCAATCACGCCAATTTAACCTATGTTTGAATACCGCGGATAATATAAATAATAAGAAAAGCAATAATCAACATACGGTATGATCACGGAGAAACCCAACTGGGAAAAATTTCGAGTACTTTGTCAAGCAATCCACTATTAACTATTCAAACACTTACATTCTACTAGATTAGACGATACGTACTATTTGATCTCCCGATTGCAATTCATATAGCTCTCCTGGACACTGTGCTCCCTTGCACCAATCCTTAGCTTCAATCGTCAAAGATCTTCTGGAATTTGCTACCCTGCAGCACTTCTAATCTCGCGGAATCGTCTATCTCATGTGGATCACGAAGAGCACCATGTTCTTTACCGACCGGAATTTCAATCAACTTCCCTCGATCTTCAACAACTCTGATAGATGTGGATGAAATAATGGTTTGGTATTTGGATTATATATATGATGTTTTTCTCACTAAAACAATATCAATGGACGAAGGTTGAAAGACAAAATATGGATGATCTCTCACAGATGAAGTTCTCTCAATGTTCAACCTTATAAAAATACGTTTTGAGATGTTTTGGTATTTATAGGTAGGTTATAAAACGAATGAGCTGGAGAAAAAGCCTTTAAATCGTGAAATAAAAATTTTTCGGACAACACTGTCGCTCGAGCGAGGGTTCAGCGACAGGCTGTCGTTCGAGCGAAGAAGAGGCGACAGTAGAGCAAGAGAGTTTCGATTTTTGACGCTCGAACCAATTCATGGCGACAGTCTAGCGAAAATCCGCGCCATATTTTTCTTATTTTTCCATTCTTGAACTCTAGACCTAAAAACCCTAACTTTATATATTTGCACATAATTCCTTGACTTTTTACAACTTTTACAATTCAATCCCTTTTGTTTACAGAATTGTTAATTTACAACATAAAACCTAACATATAGTACAATGTTTAAGATGAAGAAATCTTGATGGGTCGGTGTAGAGCCAGGGAAAGTCAATTACCTCTTCAGCTTTCTCTCAATCACGTTATTGTTAGGGTAAAATGGATACTTGTGCATGTGTGTGTCATGGAAGGAAACGGGTAAAAGGCCATTTTGGTAAAGTGGCCTGATGACCACCTTTATCTAGCAACTTGTTTGGGTCCTAAGGGTCCAATAATTAGATCCCATGCACGTTATAATTTCTGTGCAACGTGTCAAGTTCCTTGGTTTCTTTTACTAGTACTAGTGGGTGCACGTGCTTTGCACGCGTAATGAGCGATGCAGTATAAGTAATAATGTTGACATTTGACTATGTGGTATTTCAATGAACAATGAAATCTGTTTGAAGGAATTCTGTTTACTCACTTTAGCATTCAAAAGAGATTCAAAATACATATTTTCAACTTGTAAACTACTACTCCTGCTTTTGCTTTTTGTTTGTATGTTTGACAGCTTCCTGTGAAAATGGTGCCTGGATTGTTGAGCTGCTTGGTGTAGTGTTTGTATTTGTAAGTTGAGATTTCTGTGAAGTATTTTGTTGTATCATGTTGGTAGCCGGATGACTTTGATGTTGAAGTTGTTAGTCACGGATGAAGATGACTTCATATGGGGCTTTGTTGGTCGTTGATTCTACATTTACAATCTTTATGTATAAGATATGCTCCTGTGTAGTAGTTGTCTGAATTGTAGAGTTGTTCTCCATGGGTTCCTGTTGGAATGTTTATGAAAAGTAGTTAACAGTACATTTATGGGGGGAAATAAAAAGAAGGTATGTAGACAAATTTAATTTTGAGATCTGTACCTGAGCAATTTGTTTCATCAGTTCCTTTGTTGGGCATTTAAGGAATGTTTCAGCTGGATTTCCAATAATTGATGTTGTGATTGAGCCTGTGGAATCCTGTAATTCAACGGTTTCTCTCGCCCAAGATAACTTCCATGACATCCTCAAGACGCTAAAACCAGACCTTGTAAATTGTAATATGACTTCTTGCAGCCGTGGGCATGGGGCAACAGTAGCTACTTATGAGGAGAACATGAATTCAGTTCTTTTTCTTACTCGTGGTGTGACAATTAGTACATTTTCGATTCACCATGCTACTAATCCTGATGCAGAGTTTCCTTTTTCAGCATTTAAGTTTCCACAAATTCAGTGTCAGAAACTTGTTCAGTTTATGTATGATTTTTTCACATTGTTTCCTTTCGGAAAAATAAGAACCCGCCTGACCAAGACAATAAAGATCAAAAAGCTAGCAAGTTGATCTTCATAATGAGGGATAACATAAACAAGAAGTTCTCTTCTTAATGTACACCAACCAACATATCCGTTGTAACACAGTGCTAAATGGATGAAAAGAAATGTGAAACGTGATGCTTGTGGCTTGTCACTTGCCTGGTTCTCTGTTGCCCCAGCATTGTTCAATGGTGCCACTGGTATATGAGACACAAATACAAATCCCAAGTCAGTGGCATCAATACAAATAAAAGAAGTTGACAGACTCAACATTTGTATGCCAAATGTAATCCAGAAAGCAATCAATTAAAACAGTACTTTGCTGGTACAAACTCGATATTTATTAATACAGAGACAAATTTAAGTATCATGGAGCAAAAGAAAACCTTCCATAGGCTAAGGACCTTCAACTAAATCTGAGTGAGGCACCAGCATCTCTTCGGCATTTTAATTTTGGGGACTCTATTAATGAAAAAAATTAGTAACAAGGGAAAGGAAAAAGGGTAAGAATTTGCAAAAAGTAAATTCACTGCAATATGCATATTTTCTAACAAGGAAAAAAATTATATTCAAATCACCCACTGGATTAGAAGGATGATGCTGTGTGTTTGCGTCCATCATGAGCAAATTGCTTCCATTTTCGGAATTAGAAAGATCTAGACATTTTCCACACACACAGAGAATGGCTTCTTTATGAGATTTCATAATTCATACTCTACAATTAATGGGTTAACTAATAGGAGAATCTCGGGCACCCAAAGACATGGAAACTTTTTGATTAAATAATACAATGAATTGGACGAAGTATAGAAACTTCTAACGCTATCTGTGATTTTTTTCCTATAGTTTTGGAAGGAGTGACAAGGTGTGGCTTTGTGAATGGAAGAAAATTGAAGGAAAATGGTCATGGCTAATGGTGAGTGTTCATAGATGAAACTTTTAATTTTAAAAAAGGAAAAAATCACATCATGACACTAAAGGAGCATAATTTATCTTTACCTACCGTGCTAACAATGACTTTTAACTTGCTTTTGCTCCATCTATGACATCAAGAAACACCCGAGAGACTTAAGTCCAACATATGATAAAGCACGTTGGGACCACCCTTTAGCAATCATGAAGGCCAGAAAAAATTAGTGAATAATTTCATAGGTTATTCAAGTAGCTGGAGTATGTACTATTTTTATAAGTGCGTCTACAAGTAAACATAATATATCACTGAAAAACATTTTCACGCACAATGTTCCAGATTGTCTTAATTATTTCAGTAATTTAGGTCCAAATGTAATCAAAAATCTATATGACTTTTCAGACTTATGGTTCATATAATTCTGATATCTTGTCATCCCCAAGAAGCAAATTGTTTTTCTATCCCTTGTGAAACATTTAAAGACACATTTGATAAGCATGCATAACGGATAAAATAAAATGTACTTTCTCATTTCTATCTATTTATAAATTCTTCCCAAATCGAGACTTATTAAAACTACATCTAGTTGTTAGGCTTCATTTGATGATATTATAAAGATGACAGAATTGTCTATTGTTAAAGATTCTTGGAAGCTTATCCAGTTGTCTCATTCTTTGTTGTATTGCTGTCAGCACAGCTGATTTTTATTATTAATTTAAAGACGCTTTGAGATTTTCACCTAGGAGAATCACAACCTTGACAATGTACCAAGTATGCATTCGAGCAGTTGACTGCCTTAAATTCACCTACCTTTCAAGAGACACAATTCAGTAAACATGTACTGTAAGAAATCAGTTTCTTATCATCCATGTAGAAGTATTCTATAGTTGGAGATTTAGGTTGGACAAATAGTCATTTTTCATTGAAAATTTGGGATTGTATGTGGCTAATTACATGCGTGATTGGCTACAGTGGTTGCTCAATTTGGACATATTATCATCTTCTAGGCATGTATTTTTCCTATTTGTGAATAATTATTTCTCCATGTCTCTGTATTTGTGTTTTCATGGAACACAGTTGATATTGGTGGTCGTATTCAGCTTCTAAGAGTGCCTATTTGCTCAAAGTGCAATGGCATAATCTTAGTTTATTTTGTTATCTATTATCAGAATGGGTAATAAAAGATGGTAAAATACACCTTCCTGCATGACAAAATGAGGGGTATTTTATCTGAAGTGAAAATTTTGATAAATAAATAGGTTTATGATGTTCACTCTCCTTTTGAAATGTTAATAAATTTGTCTTAGAAGAATTTATTTTAATAATTTCCTACAAATAATTTCCACGACTGTTCTCAACAAATGGGATTATTGGCACTTGGTTCACATATTTTTTTGCATATAGGCCCCAACTTTCAATAATAAAACAAAGAGGTCCTTTTGGATAGTTTCACCAGCATTATGTGTTGGTGAAATGACATTTTTTTCCTGCACATTCGAATGATAAAAAATAGAAAAGCAAAAGATGAAATTAAGCCTATGTTTGGTTTAGCTAAAAATCAGATTTTTATTAGATTTTATAAAGTTGATGAAATGTATTGTTGAAATGAGTTCGAAGAAAAATGTGTTTTAGAAATGGGGGCCAAACAGGGGCTAAATAAAAAAGAAATTGATGTTTTCTTCTAGGGGAATTGAAGGTTGAATACCATATTCCAAAAAGAAAAAAGAAAGGAATGGAACCCTAAATGCCATTGATCCCAAAGGTTGGGGACCATGGCTGTAATTGTCTCACATATGTATAACCTTATGTTTTCTTTCTCCTTCTTTATCCTTAAAGCGGCATTGTGTTCTATGAGATTTCTCTTACCCCTGCTTTTTGTAAAATTCCTTAAAGGTAGCCTAACCAATTGGTTTTTATTCTTTCTTTAGATATCTAGCGAAACCTGTAGAGCCCTCTTTTGCTGTTCTGTCCCATCATTCACATCTCCGATAAGTTAGTTTTTTCCTCAACGACATCCTAATGTTAATATAAGCATAGTAGGTACCTATTGTAGTCTTTAGGTTCTACACAGTCTAGCAGCAGACATCACATCCTTCTATTCCGTCCTTGTCTTCCTTCCTCTCTTCACACTTCCCTCCCACGGATGATGAGATTGAGTTCCTTGTATATATTTGAAATATCTATATCATCTGGTTATTGGATACTAATAGAAATATAGGATGAATGTGTTAAATGATATTAGAATTTGGAGAACAGAAGAAATGATATCAGCCCTATTGTGAAGTACTCATATTCTGATATATACAATTAAAAAGGATTGCTATATGTAAGAAACTATATGCTCGTCACCTACCTATAGGTAAGAAGAGAATAAAATTTGTACAGGAAATACTTTAGCTGAAGGACAAAAAATGAAATTAATCCAGGAGCTAAATAAACATGCTAATTTGGTGGAGTTGTTGAATTATATCAAATTTTGTGGCTTTACTATTTCAATTTTAAATAGATTGAACCCCAAATTACACAAGCCACTATTGAAGACAGAAACACAAAACCTAAATCAATCTCAAACTTTGGAAAAAAGCCCATAAATCAAAGCTTGGAAGTTACCTCAACTGAGATTTATGGAAATTTCTTCGTATATCCTGAACCGATTTCAAAATCTCTAGATACTTGTGAGAACCCTAATTGAAGAAAAAAAAACAAAATATCAAAAGAAATCGCTCAAAAGGTAGTATATGACAACAAGAAGTAGCAAAAAGGATGAACGAGCTTCACTTTGGAGATCCAAATGGAGATTCCAGCCTTGATTCGTAAATAAAATCCCAAAAACTCATCACAGTTCGGACCGCCTAAATATAAATAAAACCCAAATTGATACTTGGAAGTTACCTCAAATCAAGATTTATGGAGATTTCCTTGCATCTGCTGAAATTTCGAAATCTCTACATATTTTTCAAAGGATTTTTCATTCTGAAGAACCGTAGAGATGAATGGCGACAAAGTGAGGGGAAAGAGAAGAAAATTCTGGAATGGCAACAGAGTGAGTGGAAACAGTGAGTGGAAAGAGAAGAAAATGTAGTTAGATTACACCCGGCTAACTTCCAAGCGGCTGAAGTCGTTCGGCTCGAGAGAAGAAACGGCTTGTGAACAGTAGCAAAAGTCCCTCTTTTAAATGTAGTTAGATATAGTATTGGTATTCATTTTGCTTATCGACATGGATATGATATATTGATTTATTTGAAATGCCAAATGAATTCTACACAATTAAGATGATAAACTAAATAGTCATCTAAATGCCAAATAATTGCTTAGCAGTAATGATGAATAACATTCTTCTTCTTTTATACTCGCATTAGAGTCCTTATGTAAAGTCTTGTTTGAAATTATATGTACCATCTGGTATTAGAGTTTGAAAAGTTGTAAATGCACACTTTTTCAATTTTTCATCATCAAAGGTTTTAACCATTTATAGAATTGATCTCTTTCGTGTTGTAGTTTATCAGTGTTCTATTGATATTCTAATTTTATAAATTTTTATTTTGTTTCGTTTTAAAATCTTTAAATATATAGGTTGAGGACTATATTACAATTTTTCCTTTTATAGTAAAAAAAATTAGGATTGGGGTCCCCCAATATTTTTGTGCTCTCAACCTATTTAAGTCTGAATCTGGGTCCATACGTGATCAAAACCATCAATACAAATGTTTTAGAAGTCAAATTTTGTAGTAAAGAGGAGAGTGTAAATTTAGCATTTTTTTGGTCAAAAAATTGCTTATCGATCAAGGGTAGTGTTTCAATTTCTGAGAGATCCTACCCAGGACGAGTTCTCGATCTGAGTTGGTTTTTTAGAGTAAAAAATTGGGTATTAGATTTTCAACCCCTATTCACTGTGCAATGACCTTATTTATAGGCGCTTTTAGGGGCATTTTGGTCATTTTTTGAGTTGACATTATTTTATCATTTTGAAGGTCATGATTAAATCTCATTTTTAATGTTTGTGATTTATGACAATTGTTCAATAATTTATTGTGTGCACGCATGATTTTAGTGCATAGCGAAGTGACCTTTAGTCTTGTTGATGCTCGAGCCCCCCAATCATGTTCCTAGTGAAGTGTTAGGATTTTGCATGCTCTGTTTATTAGAGGAGCCTCTTTAGTTGATGCAACTTTTTGCTCAACTATGCACTGGTAATCGATGCACAAATGTTCAAGGACACGTGGTCATTCAATGGGGGCCCTTTGGTAGTTGACTTAAAATCCATGTCGACAATAATTATTTTAGCACATTACGTTAGTCCTTCAAGTCCGAAATTTAAGAGAAATGAAGGATGTTGATGTTTTTTTGGCTACTAGTGCTGAAATCTTTAAATCGTAGAGTTTTAACAATTCACAGGTTTCCTTTCTTCTTCAAAGAATTATATGTATTTGAGCTCCATTTTTTGGGGGGAAATAGATTTCGTAATAGTGCTTTTTTGGATAATATGTGGTTAAAAAGTAGGAAAAAGTTTTAGATTTATGTGTAAAATTATTTTATTGAGAGAATGTCTTATTAAAAATGGGAAAAATGAATTTTTGAAGAATGGTGCTCAAACAGGGACTAACTGGAGATCGAAGGATATTAGATGGGCTTCTATCAATACCGAGACATTTGTGTTGGAGGAAATTAGAAGTTTGTAGATCTCCAGCTACATAAGTATTCCAATGCATTTATACCGAAGGAAATCCAAAGCTTGTATAATTGGCTTCTCTCATTGATCATTTTTTACTCCGGGCATTTGTGCCGAAGGGAATCCGGAGTTGATAACTTGTATTTCGGCTACATATGTGCTTCAAGGCATTTAGGCCAGAGTGAGCCTGAAGCTTAATAGTTGTGTGTTCATTTCTATCGGAGATGCTATTTCAATCTCCGAAATATTTGACCCTAGATATTCTTTCAATTTATGTGGTCATTTATGATGAGTGTTGGAAAATATTTCCACACAAAGGGGATGAAGAAGAAACAAAGAATAAAAAACAAGAGCACAAGAATAAAGATGAAGGCTTAAACACGATTATCGTTGTCCTCGAACAATATTTGCCCATTCTCAAATTGAATTTTGATGCTTAAAGAGATATTGGCAAATTGTATGAAAGATTAATCAAGTCTTGTAATAGAAAAGTACTATGTATTTTCTACCAAAACTTCAAGAACACTTAGAAAGAAATTTGAATATGAAGGGAAGAATGTAAATTCCACCTTTTGGAATGAAGATTTGCTCTCAAGTTGTTGAATTATATTTTTGATATAATAATCTATAATGTATTTATAGATTTCAATAAACATCCATGAAATAGTGCCAAAAAATCATGAAAAGTTGCAACTTAATTTTCACCTAAGGCCACCAAGAATTCAAACAGAAAACCAGCCTTAACGACTATTTTTTAGTTCTATGCGATCGTATAGAATAAAAAAAATCATTTTTTTTCATTCCAAACCTATTTTATATGCGACCGTGTATAAACCCTGCACATTTATATGAGACCACAATGCTCAAAGTCTTGGCCTCCAAATCATTTTTTTTTTCATTCCAAAGCCTATTTTATTGATTTTGAACAACAATTTCATCAATCACTCACTTGTTCAATATTCAATAAAATCTCATATTCAAAATGTACAATACTTATGCATTAGATTGTTCTCTTAATAACTTTAAAGTTAGATTAGTAGCTAAACGACATTGACAAAAGGAAGAAATAGATTATTTTGATACCTATGCACTGGTAGATAGAATAACTCCAATTAGGATTTTATTCACATTAACATTGATACATGACTTACATGTTCATCAAATGGATGTTAAGACGACATTTTTAAATGGGGATCTCGATGAGGAGGTTTATACGAAACAGCCTGAAGAGTTTGTTCTACCCGAAAATGAATATAAGGTGTATAAGTTAGTGAAATCATTATACGGTCTAAAACAAGCACCTAATAAATGGTATGAAAAATTTGACTTAGCTATTAATTCTTTTGGTTTAATAAATAATACTGTAGATAAATGTTTATATTCTGAAATGTATGATGAATGTATAATCCTTATTTGCTTGTATGTTGATATCAAAGAAACGAAGAGCCCCATAAACATGAATCAAATCGAGAATTGGAAAAATTCATTCACAATCAAATCAAATTCATTACAAAGAGAAGGGGGAGAGACCATTACAAAAATGTTACAAATGTTACAGAAAGGGAGGAGCCTATCCTAAGAAGAAGCAACGTCACCCTGTTGGGGCTCTTCAGAAGCATCTACTTCCTCCACTAAGTCTTTGACTTCGTTGGCAGGAGTGGACAGCTCGACAAGCAGGAACTCTTCATTTAAGGCAGCCGATCAAGTTGAGGATACAGCTCCACAAGCCTCGCAAAAACTTCGTTGTACACGACTTTCCACCAGTATATACTGAGGCCATCATACTCAGCTATCTCATGGAAATGGACGACATACTCGTTCACTGCTGCCACCCTAGCCTTACTTAACTACTGCTTTGAATCATCCACCTTAGTTGTTAGCTCTTTGACCTTAGCTATCAGCTACACCTTATCCTTGTTGGCCACCTGCAAGGCTGACGAAGTGATTTTCTGCAAATTATCAGAGTTCTCCACTCGGTTCGTTAGATCATTGAGTTCGGCTTTGCAGAGATGGACCTCCTTCTTTAGTTAATCATTTTCCTTAACAATTGCATCCACTCTTGACTCTGCCTCGACTTGCTTTATCTTGGAGGCCTCTATGGCTAAAGACGCCTCAATCTTGAACCTATTTAGTGCCACCTTAGCATCTTTTACCTTGGTGAGGTATTCATTATTGAGGCCCTGCAGTCACCTCAGTTCCATTTGAACATTTAGAAAAAATCCTTGAGAGCGAGCCAGCAGGGCGAGACCCGCCTCTACCATGTCCACCATGTTACAAATTTCAGCATATAAAGAATACTTATTAGCCCAATATTTGTGATGGACCCTCGTGACCCCTTGGACCATGACGAGGAGTATCTCCATCACGATGGAGGCAATCTCACGTGACCTCCCCCAAGAAGTTCTAAGCCTTTCCCTCAGAAAGAGCACTTCTCGCCTCATTGCCTCACATCTTCCTCACCAACTTAACCCCTTCCTCATCCACAGCTTCTACCTCCACAATCTTTATGGATGAAATAGGTTCAGCATGGATAGGTTGGGGAAGTGATTCCCCAATGGTGATTTAACATATAGGGGGAGGGTTAGGCCCGGTGTTCTTCGATAACACCAATTTTCTCTTAAGGGGCCTCTCCAAAAGAGCCTCCCCTTTCTTGCCCATCTCCTTTTCTCTTTTTTCCTTTTCCTTATTATTCTACAAAGGAGGCGACGGACTCATCTTAATGAGGCGGGCCAGCTAATCCCGCTGGTTCTTGTAAGAAAACAACCCGGCATTCAAGGGCTTCTTTTCTGAGCCTTTCCTAGGCTCCTCAACTGGAGTAAGTTAGGTTTCACATACTCTTTCTTGTCATGTTGCCCTACAAGCAAAAGAAACATTTAGGAAAACTATGGAAGAAAGTGGTTGACAAGTAAAGAAGTGAACCATCCTATTTTACACTTTGTAGCTATCAGTTGGTGTGTGACGAAGAGGTTTTGCTTGCTGATGACGTTCTTGAAGTATCTCTTCTCCGCAGAAAGCTCGTATATTGCCTGGATGATGATGCACTTAGATGGCTCGAGCTCAAACTAGGTAACTATAACTACACAAAGCTTGCGTTAGACGAAAAATGAAATGATGCTAACATACTAAAGAAATAGCATGCTAAAAAAAAGCTCAACTCATTATACTCATGGTATTGGGTCGGTACGGGGATCTCTGGGACCACAACTCCTTTCATTGTCTGCCAGCGACCCCTAACCCAAAATCAAGATGACTTTCAATTCTTGATAGAAGTTAGGGTCCTCCAGATGAAAGGAGAATGTGGGGCCCAAGGGTTCATACAGTACCACCCCTTACAATCACTCCCCTCACTAGAGGCTCGAGGTTGAAAAAGGGTTTGAAAGACACGTGGGGGCATATCCTCACCAAGAGTGACCTCCTTCCAAAGAAGAAAGGCCCCTGCCAATGGCTCCATGCATTTCGCACTAATTGGGTGGGGGCTAGGTTATATTGCCTAAGGATATATCTAAAAAAGGGATGCAGGGGCAATTTCATCCCTCCACTCATGATCGCCTCACTTACTGCAACACACCTTTCCCTAGGAAAACAAGCTCTTTCCTCAAAGGTCGGTACCAACTTCTCGATATTGTATGAGATTCTAAATTTTTCCCTAAAGCCCTAGAGCTCACTCTCCTTTATATGATGGCCAAAAAGAGGCCCCACATCTGACGCTATAGTCTATAGGGCCCTCGGCATCATCCATGCGCTATGAGGCCCCCAATTTCCTCCATGATCTGCTCAGTAGGAATCACTGGAAGAATGCCCGTCTCGATACAAATCAGTACCATATTTATCCCAAAAGACCCCTCAGGCACATTCTTTTTAGAAGAAGAAGCCATCTAACTCAACAGATGAAGAAAATGCCTCGGTAGTAACAAATACTTATACAAACCCTAATACCTAAGGTCTGAATGCTTGGAAATGAGAGAGAACGAAGTTGATCGTCGAAAACAATGGGAAAACACTAAGGTAAATGGGAATATTCTCAGCACTCAAGATTTAAAACTTTTACAAAGTGAAGAAAATGGGAAAAAGTAGGTTTTCAGCCTTATATATGCGTAGTGAACGAACCCTCACCGTTGGATCTTCCTCCATTTTAATATGGGGCCATCCACTTGTAGTCCCATCTATCATGCTAATACTAAAGGACGCTTGCTAAAAATTCAAACAAGGCCCAGACGAAGTCGTGCTGAACATGCACCATGAACTCATGTAGGTCCTGCCGGTGTGAATATCAGCATCATTGTGCATTAAATGCGCACATAGCTTGAGCCTGGGAAATTGCTACACCACCCATCTATTTTTTATTGGGAATCAACGTACCTTTCAAATCATTAGAGCACGCCACCTGGCAGGCTTCAGCTCGACATATGCTTTAAGGGCCTTGCCAGCACCTTTCAGCCTTATCATAGGCTTCAGCTCGACATATACTTTAAAGGCCTCGCCTAGCACCTTTCAGTCTTATCACAAGATTCAGCTATCAAATAGGCTCGCCTTTTCACTCTCAGAGCCTCATTGTGTGTCATTCAGCCTCGTCGCAAGCTTCAACTAACAATCTTTTTTTCTTTTTAGACTGGAAAGTCCTCGCATTATATAAATAATCATACCTGGATTTCGAGGACTGTTGTTACTCATAAGATAAACTAAAGGCCACATGAAACACTAATTAAACTAAGTAGTAGATTATCTGGGGGGCACACCTTACACAGCGGTGAGGACGACCTCTTCTCCCCATAGGACGAGACCAGACCAACCCCATTTTGAGGAGACACCCATGCAAGAATCGATCCTGACGAGGCAATTGCAATATCTTTAAACAGATCTTGTATGAATGATTGACAAGACAATTCACTACCATTGCCGCCTCTGCACACCTATACGATCAAATTCAAACTGCCAAGCTAGGACTTATGGATACGAAAGTGGCTCTAGCATTTACCTTGATTGATTGACGTATGAGACAATAACGGTCAATCAACCTGATGAGGCTATGTGTCATATCATCCGACAGGCCTCGTTTATTTTGCTCAAGTATAAAAGCTCACATTTAGTACTATTCAGAGGATGATACAAGTTTAAGCTCTCAAAGCTTTATTCTTGCTAGACGTTTTCCAGTTGTTCATTCCCAAGCCGACCCCCATTTTTAGCGATTGGAGGCTCATGTTCAAAGCTCTCCCACACCCTAAATTATTCCTCTACCTGACTTGATCGTCGAGTACGTGCGGCTAACTCCATCCCATCTAGAGAAGGCCACGTGTGACTAACGATTTTTCCAAATGTGCCGAAATTCAGCTTGTATGGATATCATAGGCCTTGGGATCCGTTAGCCACATCATTGATACATTTTTTGGGATCAACAGATGTATTTGTGTAAAGATCATACAATCGGTCTGATAGAGCATTAAGAATATGATTGCAGCATATTATTTCATTCTCTTGACACTTTTGTCTCTCCATTTTTATGATTTCGGTATCTTCATCCTTTGAATCTATAAATGGTGCCAATACTGGATCAAGAATGTAGAAAATCTTCAACACTATGAGAAGGAACTTCAATTGTCTTGCAATCTTGTGAAATTTGTCCCATCAAATCGATCTAGATGAACAAAATCTTGATTCATCAATTTGATCGTTGCCATCGTAGTTTTGTTCTCCATTGCAGAATATTGTTTGAAAGTGTTGGAAAAGTGTTTTCACACAAAAGGGATTAAGAAGAAACAAAGAATAAAAAAAAGAACATTGGAATAAAGATGAAAGCTTAAACACGATTATCGTTGTCCTCAAACAATATTTGTCCCCTCTCAGATGGAATGTTGATGCTTAAATGGATATTGGCAAATGGTTTGAATGATTAATCAAGCCTTCTAATAAAAAACACTTAAGCACTTAATGTTTTCTACTAAGATTTCAAGAACAGTTTGAAATAAATTTGAATATGAAGGGAAGAATGTAAATTCTATCTTTTGGAATGAAGATTTGATCTCAAGTTGTTGAATTATATTTTTGATGTGATAATCTATCGTGTATTTATAGATTTCAATCAACACCCACGAAATAGTGCCAAAAAACCATGAAAAGTTGCAAGCTTTTCACCTAAGGCCACCAAGAATTCAAACAAAAATCAGCGACAACCATTATTTTTTAGTTCCATACGACTGCATAGAACAACTTTATGTGGTCACGTAGATTAATCATTTGCAGGGCATATAAACCCTACACATTTATATGCGACTGCAGGTCACAACTGCCTATGTGGTCGTATGGGCCAATTTTTTGGCCTCCAAATCCTTTTTTTTTTTTCACCTTTTTCATTCTAAAGCCTAATTTATTGATTTTGAACAACAATTTCAACGGAATGTTCTTCCAAACAATGGGACTCTAGATACTTTTTCAATCTAAAACCATTTTATGAGGATGTTCTTTCGATGTTGTAGATGCTCTCTATTGAATATATTTTTTTAATTTTCAAGAGATCTATCCATGTAGGTTAAAAGGTGTAAGTCCATTCTGGGTGCTTACCTTAGCTCCCATGCTAGTTGTGTGCATGTTAGTGATATTTTAAGGGTAATTAGTACATAACGTCCTCACCTTACACTGTTATTGTGGAAAAAGTCATTATCTTTCATTATTTGATATTTTCACCCTTATTTCTACATTTCATTGCGCAAATGTCATTTTCATCTATTTTCTCAATTAAAATTTATGACATGATGAATATACCCTTCTCTTTAAATAAAACAAAATGAAAAAAAAAAAAGACCAATTGCAATCATAGTTCAAATTTTCTTGAAAAGCGCAAATGGGTTCCAAATTAGTTATTAAGATGGTAATTAATACATAATGTCCCTACCTTTCGCTATTATTGCAAAAAACGTCCATACCTTTTATTTTATTTTTTGGCATTTTCACCATTAATTACACATTTAATTGAGCAAACCATTCATTTTTATCAATTTTCATCCAATTTCTCAATATACCCTCCTATTTAAATAAAAAAAAAACTAAAGAATTAATAGTAGTTATAGTCCCAATTTTTTTGGAAAGTGCAAATGAGTCCCCAATAAATTATTTAAAAAATTAATTTTTTAAAAAAGTTCAAACTAGTCCCAATTAAATTTATTTAATTTAAAAATTTAAAAGTGTAAACGACAAGCAAATTATCAAAGAATTAGAAATAAAAAAAAATATTTTTTATTTAAATAAGAGGGTATATTTATTATTTCACAGTTTTTTATTGAGAAATTGAATGAAAATTGATGGAAATGATGATTTTCACAATCAAAGATGTAATTAAAGGTGAAAATGCTAAAAAAATAAATGTGGGACGTTTTTCCCAATAACGGTGAAAGATAGAGACATTATGTGCTAATAATTTATTTCGGGACTCATTTGCACTTTTCAAAAACATTTGGGAATATGGTTGCAAATAGTTTTTTTCTTTTTGTTTTTGTTTTATTTAAAAAGAAATGTATAATCATTATTTCACAATTTTTAATTGAGAAAATAGTTGAAAATGACCTTTTGCACAACGAAATGTGGGAATAAGGGTGAAAATGCCAAAAAATGAAAAGTAATGACGTTTTCCACAATAACAATAAAAGGGGAACGTTATGTGCTAATTACCCTAACATAGTTTTATAATCCCCAAGGGACATATGGACATATGCATAATTGATATAATAATGTGAAAACGTTGTAATACTACAAAATATTACGCTTCGTTCTTAAAAATAATTTGGCTACAGAAATTTTATACGAGGAATTTTACAGTAGTCACAATCATGATGACATGAGCACACCTTTTTAATAGCTACTGTTAATTTATTCAGTTATCTAGCCTTTTGTGGTTTTCCATTGAACATCAACCATTAAGAAGAAACAAAATCACATTTCCATATACAACAACAGTAATGTCCTGATGTTAGTGTGTAGACTTTCAAAAGGAACATCAACGTACGGTGCTACAGAATACACGAAGTTCTTCTAGTGGATATTTTAGGAACTTGCACATTTTATTGAGCAGATTTGAAAAAAGCATGTCAAAAATTATCATATAACAGTGAAAACTACAAGGCATTGAGTATAAATGGGATAGAGCAGATCATTTATTGATCTGGTAATAAAACCAGATTTGTCTAGGAATCCATTTTCCCCCTCTGATGTATGTACACGAAAGACTACACAATAGTTCTAGTGAACCTTTTCTTAAACTTACCAAAAATGAGTCCTATAACTAAAAGTTAACTCTGTTCGGGTTGCTAAAATGGTCTAAAGCCACCGTTTTGTTTACTTTGTTGAAGAATGAACTGGAGATGGCGTTTTTACATTCCTATTTTCATTTCCATCTGCATAAGAATGAATTCTCATGTTAATCGCATGTCTGTGTATTGTATATAAATTTTTTGAGTCCAAGTGGAAAATGATATCACTTACAAAAGTCAGTTGAAACCCCTCCAAGTGAAGATCGCCTGGATGGTTGAATGCCGGTTAGTGACTGTCTCCTGATGGCCCTTGCATTCGAATGAATGGGTGACTTAGCATCAAGCATGGTGCTATTTCCATTGGAAGGCATTGGTGCTTCAGTCGGTTTCTGTTGGTTCCTGTGATTTTCATTAAACTTCTTGAGGATATTATTCGATCAAATGTTGCAATAAACAATATGATACAATATGAACTGAAGACTTAGAGCAACTTAAAAAAATTTAGTGCATATATTTGGTACACAACATAACTCTACACAGTACAATAAACAATTGAATACCTCTTCTCTGATCCGTGAATTAATTTCCCGATAGACCGTAGTGATTTCCTTATCTGAGACCCCTTTCCATAAGTGGTATTAGTCGAGGAGCAAGGCATCTGTAATTCAGAATGGATGGAACTGTCATTTTGTTGTCTCTGGAACCCAGACTTTGATTTCACACGTGGCTCGGGTGTTTCGGGATTTTGAAAAGATGGAGCCTTCATTTCAGTATCGACGACTTTTAACACATGGCCTTTGAAAGCAAAACTTGTTGGACTCCTAGGAGCCCTATGATGAGTTGAGTCTATCAAAGATCCACCACTATATTTATGTTCTTCTGCCTGACTATGGTTTTGTAAGCATGTTACTTCTTTATTCACAGGCTTGCTTACCACTTCTGGCTCGGATGTTCTGGGATTTTGAAAGAATGGAGACTTCATTGTCGTATCGACTTTTAGCACATGACCTTTGAAAGAAGGGGAGGTTGGACTACAACTAGGAGCCCAATGATGAGTTGAGTCCATCAAAGATTCACCATCATATTTATGATCTTGAGCCTGACTATAGTTTTGTAAGCATGTTACTCCTAACTTCTCGGGCTTTCTTACCACTTCTGGCTTGGGTGTTCTTGGATTTCGAAAAGATGGAGCACTGATTGCAGTATCAACTTTTACCACATGACCTTTGAAAGCAGAGCTTGTCGGACTCCTAGGAGCCCTGTGATGAGATGAGTCCATCGAAGATCCACTACTATATTTATGTTCTTCCGTCTGACTATGGTTTTGTAAGCATGTTACTTCTCTATTCAAGGGCTTGCTTACCACTTCTGATAATTTAATCTGCTCAAAATCCTTGTTTACGTAACTTTGTCGTTCCAAACTTGATCTTTGAGAGCGAGTTTTCACAGAAGGGGTTTTGCATCCCCTTGTGTCGTCGTAGTTCTTTGTCTCCAACGGTAAGTTGCTAGCATTTTCAATATTTTTAACCTTCTGGGACGAACAGGGGTTCGCTCAGTCATTTGTACAGGTTTCTTGGAAGGCGTTCGTGCTGGCTCCTTTGAGTTGTTAACCAGAGGAGTCCCGGTTTGCTTGTTGGCCAGCGCCTTCTTGAGATTCTCAATCTGTAGAAGTTTAAGCAAATCAGCGACAGTGTGCTTAAACATTATCCTAACTCCAAGCGAAACCTTCCAAATGGTATTAAACATTCACCTACTCAAGACTATTTACCTGTGCTTTAAGCTCTAGCACCTCAGCAGTCTCTTTATTTGCACGAGCTGCACCAAGTTCAACAGTTGAGACCCTCTGAGCAAATTTTAAAGTACTCATTGTTTCTCCAAAAGAATCACCTTCTGGGCTCACGTGAGCAAACATCAATGTTTTTGCATTTCCTCCTGCTCCATATTAAAAAACTACGATCAGTATTTATCATATATGTAATTGTAGTTGTGAAGAGCCATCTTCTCCCTGGTGCAATCCTCCTGCACTTGCCACTTCATTGAAACATATAACCACTCATATCACTCATACGACATCCGATATGGTAGACAGGACACTAGAGGACAGTATAAATAAAGAAATGAAGCTAAAATCTTATTCATTGTATAACCATGTGTTGCCTAATACTCCATAACAAAATTACCCCCTCAGAAACTTAAAAGTAATCACCAAGTAAAGAAAATAAAGGGAGGATTGCATATTGATCAAGTGTTTATGCTATCATTAACACCAATATTATGACTTGTGTAATATTAGACACTGACTAACTATTGTATGGGACTGGAAAAGTTGACTTAAACTAATCGTATAACTACCTAAAGTGTTTTGCAGAAGTAATGTCAGTTTGCTATTTCTGTAAGGAATATGAGAGTTCTTCTGTGCCAAGGCTGCGATAACATCTCCCAAACAAGCTAGCGACTTGTTTATACACTGTGCCTCTTTGAGTCCATCACCAGTAACTTCCGATTTATCAACACGTTCGCTACCTGCAAGATCCACCAAATGGAGGCAACTTTGAAGTATGCTTCCAGCTACATCTTCTCCATGTACATGTATAGTCAACACACTGCAAAATCAGTGTTTATCGGTCAAGTTTGACAGTGTCATGATAACATTGAATAACTGTATGACATGTTGGTTAGGGAGGAATGAAAAGTATTTAACAGTATTAAAAATGAAAAATAAGCTAAAAATCTTGTCCATTATAATGTCTAGCATTGCATACCAAATGTGCACGTAAAGTAGACGAGAAACTGACCTGTGTGAACGACTGCTATGATTGTTAATGGCAGTGGAACTGACAGCACGGTTCCCTTCACCAAGTTTCATCAGGTTAATGACATCTGTAGTGGACTTCACAGGACACTTAATAGCATCAGGAAGAACCAAGCCATCATCACTTGCACAACTCCGGATCTCTAATTTATTGGTAGTTAAGAAATTGAAACTTTGGATATTTGTATACTGAATAGCTTACAAATGAATTTGTTGTCCAAGTTTTGAATCTAAATGAACTGCAAACAATCTAAAGTGGAATACAGGTATTCAAAATGTGAAAAGATATTTTACAGCTGACAAATCTTCTGCAAGAAGATCACGAACTTGTTCATTATATATCTCAACCATTTGGACTTGAATTCTATATTCTATGATGTCCTTTCTTTCATCAGACAGTTGAAAAAGATCATCAATAGCCAAATAGTTAATCCCCAACTCGTTAGCCAATCCGCCTGCAGGACCACACTGTCAACAAAGTGAACAGATTATTGAACATACTGCCGAAAAATTAATTTTGCCAAACTTCATATCATCTTTCTACACATATAAAAAGTAGATTCGTAAGCCAAACAAGAAATGCCTCTATGATGTAGATAAACTGAGCATGTGAAGTTTGTAATGTCGAAGAACCTAACCATAGTATGTGTTTTGCCGGATCCAGTTTGACCATAGGCGAAAATGCAGACATTGTAACCATCCATTACAGATCTAACAAGGGGCTGAGTTTCTCTGAATACATCATCTGAAAAATTTAGTCATTCACAATGAAAATCTAAGACCAAGATTTTGTAACATAGAAAATAGTATCAATTACACTGAGTGGCAGTTGGACCAAACACGTGATTGAATTGAAAAATCTTCCTTTTGTCTTTTTGTGGTTTTAGAGGGTCTACAACCACTAGAGATCCATCATCTCCAATATGATCTATCACAATTTTTGCCTCATCATTGAAGATGGGCCTAATTCTACAGTAAACTCGAATATTTCCTGAAAAAGATAGAAAAATAACCGAATAGGTAAACTCAATGGATCAGTGATGCAAAGAGTTGAAATTGAGGATAAATATTTCTACATATAAAGGATCTGAATCTTCGTTTCATTAATTTTCTTAGTTATGTCTACATTTTATCTGATCAACAACTATCGCCACTTCATCTTACGCTCGTCATTGCTCCATCATACATATCCTTAATGATGTTCATATATCTAACGAAAGGTTACTTATCTCTCTTACATCCACTAGCATTTCTATGGGCACCCTATCATAAGTATATGTTTTATTTTATCAGTAAAACAAACAAAAGGTCAACAAGTTTACCAAGAGGTAAATTTTATCTTCTCTGAAACAATCGTATAATTATTCTAACAAGAAAAGAGTGAAAAGCTTTTAGGCTAACCCTTTAGATCCTGAACCATGTTGTACAAGTTCCTGTTCTCTTCTACAACTTTATGATAACCAAGAGCTGCAGTAGACATCTCCTGCACCTGGTCTCCTGAATTCATGAAAAATAAAATATTTCTCTTACAAGTGTACAAAATTAGTCAGTTTCATGTTCATCCGTGAACATCATTAGAGAACATTTTGCTCCCTTCAATTGTTAAATATGAAAATATCAATTATATCATATGAAACATGCTATTTGTGGCTTTTCCTCGACGATCTATCAAACAAGTCAAGATAAAATCCATTTCTTTTCTGAGAGAGATGCTTCTTTTTGAAGAAGAAGAAAAAAAAGGCCATTTGCAAGAAGAGAATTTGAATGTAAAGTGCGATCAAACAATCTCATCTAAGTAAACCGGCATCTGTTTGTTCGATTGAGGCATTGATGGGAAAATAAAGATATGCTTTAGGAGCAATAAGATTAGGGAGTATCAATTTTTTGGTAACAAGCTTGTTACTCAATGGTGGCCATTAAAAAATGAAAGAGCATCTAAAAAGCATCCCTTACTGACTGCTTATAATTCATGGTATAAACATGACTCATATAAACTTATGGGGAGGCAGGGGACCAAGGTTTCCTTAACATAAAACATACCAATTTGTTTCAAATCACTTTGAAAGTGAGATTGAAGACATTCAAACTCTTTCTTCGTACTGCATAGCAGCATCTTAAGATTCTGCAAGAAATAAGAATATTATTGTCAATTCTAAATTCATCTTTATGTGGAGAAAACGGTGAGATATATATGCATGCATGGACAAAGAGGCACAGCAAAATTAGTCCTATTACATAAGAGACTTGGAAAGGAAGGAATTTTGATAAATCATATATTGTCACATCTTTCATGTCAAAAAATATATAGTCAAAACTTTTAACATAAAAGCACAAGATGTTTACCAAAAGTTCCCTTTCTTGCTTCCCAATCAGATTCCAATGATTGCACTTACTGGTCTTAATGCAGGCCCTACAACACTGTAGATCAAATATGTCCATAGTAAACTGCAAATGAGTACCTTATATAAATCAACAGCAGATTTTTATGAAATGAATCTATACTCGCCATAATATGATTTATCTAATTTTTAGTTAAAAAAGTATTACTAGTATGTGTTATTTATGCAAGTTGGCAGTAAGAGACTTGAAACAGAATGAAGCAATTGAGTGGATCCCGTGCCGTTGCTTTAGATACATGGAGAAACCGTTCCCTCCTTGAAAGGTGATATTTCTTACTA
This sequence comes from Fraxinus ornus, assembly GCA_903798235.1. Classification (NCBI taxonomy): domain Eukaryota; kingdom Viridiplantae; phylum Streptophyta; class Magnoliopsida; order Lamiales; family Oleaceae; genus Fraxinus; species Fraxinus ornus. The sequence continues at coordinate 10,840 of CAIGRF010076654.1, read as the reverse complement.
TTAAAGGTTCTGATGGAATAGAGAGCATGGCCTTCAACTTTGTTCACATACCAACCCCTTTTAAACATATGTTATTATAGCCTTCAGAACTCTTAACCAACCCCTTTAAAAATATGTTATTGCAACTGAAAATTCCACCCCCATGATTCTGTAGTTCGTAGTCACATACTGACCGACAGAATCAACAACTTCGATAGATGTCAAAGACGTTGACCATCTAAGTAAATACAATAGTTCTTGAGATTGATTCAAACCAGTATGAGGACACCAACAAAATAAGCATTAAATTACAATTACAAACACCACTAAGAATAAATACCTTGCCATTCTCAGGATTTGAGAAATTCCCTAGAGGCACAGATGTCGAATGCACAGGTGAGCAATTTTTTTCTCTCTGATCCAATAGACCCGATTTTAACTGGTTGAATATGAATAGTAGTCAATATTGTCGTCAATCTACATCTCAGTAGAACACAAAAATCTTTCCAAAATCAAGTAGCTCTCTACCAGCAGTTGGACAAATATCAAAGTGCTGTCATCATGAATGCAACATTGTAGCATGTGATACAAAATTAAAATGAAAAGCTCATCACTTGAAAGCTTTGTCTCATCCAAATTAGATTAAATTTACAGTAAAACAAGAATCCAGAAAGTTCACGGTAAGAAAAATTTGTTGCACGTGCTGATTATATCAAATACAACCCCACAGTCCAGTATGATCTCTAAGTGTAGAAATCAGCATGAATCTTAAGAACGGTGGACTGTATTTCGGGGGCCAGCTGGTACTTACAAGAACCTGAAATTCTGGAGGCATCCTTCCAGAATATCCCAATTTCTCGCATCTTATCTAGTTATTTAGGAGATAAGTTCTCTTCAAAGTCCATACCAAGAGAAATTTTTGAAAGCATAAAATGAAATCCACCAACTATTCAGAAACATTCGTATTCTGACATCTAAGAAAGAATATGGGCCAGAAACTGCATTTTGAGAATTAAGGAATGCAACAGTTTTTGTTAAAATAAGCAACTCACCTCAGGTAATTTTCTTTGAAGTTGTTCCTCCAAGCAACTGGAGAAGATGTTGGTCAATAATTTGACTGAATCCCGTTATGCGATCAAAATGCAAGTACAATCATTTTTTGGAGTTTCAATAGTTCAACCCCAGAAAAAACTATCAAACTGAATATTACCAAATTTCCACTACGAAAGGAAGAAATTAGATTACTATCCATGTTCTCCTTTGAATCGACCATATGATCAGCAAGAGCCTTGACTATTACATCTGCAGAGGCCAGTGAATCATAAAGATTAAATAACCAAATGATTTTTAATCCATTCCATATACTAGAAAACATGTGAATGAAGAACTACCAATTTTTGCTACTGGTGAAACTAACAAAAATTTAAAAACAAAAAACATACGTTGTACAGTTCTTAATTGGGACTTGGAAAAGGAAATCACTCGGTGGTAATTTCCTAAAGCAACCTCTTAGACATTAGAAAGTGGGGACTTACAAATTATCCTTCACTAAAATGAAATTCGAGTTCACCAAAGTATTAAGACAATCAACAAATTAATTCAGGTTTTAACAATGCTAAATATTACTACATCTTATACCCTGTCAATTGGTCTCAAAATGATCCCTTTCAATAGGGTTTCGTTTCATTATATAGATAGAATGGAATGCTATACAAGGTAAGTATTTACAGCCTAATTCTCATTCCAAAAATAGACAAATCGAATCCCTAAATCATCTCCGTAACATCCCCCCTCAAATTGATGCTGGGAGATCAAGAAGCATCAATTTGT
>CAIGRF010076627.1:1955-15818 GCA_903798235.1 Fraxinus ornus | reverse complement strand
TATTATATTATAACATTAAACACATCAAAGTTGTGAACAGGTATGTTTATATGATAAATATATATTATTGGCGAAATGATTAATGAGCACTATAAATTTATCTACCAATAAATTGATATATCATGTAATCGGTGCTTAGTATAAGATGATATCTGTGCTCGAGACACAAATGCCAACAGATCCCAGCTCTCCTATCCACATGCATATTACATGTACACTTGGACGCTACATTAGACATCGTAAATCGTAGCTCTGACATGGTGCAATGGTTGTATGCACTGCTCAAGTTAGATTGTGAAGAATATTGTGTACATGAGGAATACAATGAACAAAAATATGGGTGCCTAGTTACAATTACTGTGTGTTCATACCTTTTAATGAGAGACAACGTAGTATTTATATGTGAAGGGAACAAAATAGACCATTTCTGGATGTTTGACATGTGCACTCATTATAATGGTTCATTTTCAATAGTGTTAATTCATACCTATCATAGGCTTGTTGTTGGCAGACCCGGAGTACACACTGAAAAATTGTGATCTAACTAGGCGTTGTTGCTATAGAGATATCACGTCAATCACTTTATGTAGTTTATTGTTTATGCAACTTGGTCAAGACAAGGATTGTAGTAGATGATCATTGCCTCAAATATATACTTCGGTGGAGAGGTAATCAATTGTCTCAAATAATAATAATACTCTAGGCGAAGCATCTAAAGGTTTGGCCTAATTGCCTCCGAAGAGGTAGTGAAAGAAACAATGAGAAGTATTGGAGTTCTGACCTTGTGTGACATTTTGTTTAGCTGGCTGTCATGAAGCCTGCCTTGTAAGGAGTAACAATAGTCCACCACCTGGTCGAAGTGTCAACAAGACCCTCTTTCTATTTTTGCGAAAATGGCTCTCCATATGCTACAATCAATCGCATCTCTGCCTCGGAGATTAGCTCTGGAGAGTGTAAGCTCTGTTCGACTAGTTCAAGGCTTGCTGTTGACTATTGGTCGGAAGCCTGCCATTCTTGGTAGTAGAGGTTTTTGTTTGATATTAAATAAAATATAAAGGGTGAAAAATGGATTGAGTCAAAAAGGTATCTAGGGGGAAAGGGTGTTGTTGATGTAAATGTCACACCAAAATTTAGTAAAAGCTTCGTCGGAGCAATGTTTTCGTCGGAATTCTCTTTAAAACTAAAAGTACTAAGGATGCAAAGTAAAGTTTATGAAATGAAACTTTGGACCTTTTATAGGCGAGGCAACCTCAACCATAGTCGTTAGATCAAATGGTTAGTAAATCAGAGCCATCCATCCATTTTGCAATAGGAGCCACAAAAAGGAAGAGACACCCAACCAAAATTTAAATCAAAACCTGAGAACATACGCGTAAGAGTGTTTCTCCTCGAAATAGAAAATGCCCCGAACGTCCCTGCTCCATTATTGCTTGTAGTCGTCCAACACTCCAGAAACACACAACTCTTCAAGGATGGGCACTCGTCCTAGCTCTCTATGTCACCTCGTGAAATCAGCCACATGTCATTAAAATGACCTCAGGAGCTCTACATCTTAGATTCTTCACTTCAGATCTACCATCTCGGCACACTAACATCATTTATTTACAATTTTTAATAAAATTTCATGCCTCATATAAATATTCATGCTTAAATTTAGGGGACTAGTCTCACTCACATATCATCACCTCAAAAGTAAAGGTTTAATATTTGCAACAAGTGGGTCATCGCTTCATCATTTACGATTATCAAGTTATGATGTTTGTCATCTCTCTTGTCATACCTCTCATCAAATTTGAGTTTTAGAACTCATAAAGAAGAAGACTTATTCATCGTTGACGAGATTCCTCACCTTACGAGACGATTGATATTTATTTCGTATCTCTATATTTTCACTCAAAAGTTCATGCCCATGGGTGTCAACGAGTCGAAACTTGAAGCTTGAGCTCGGTTAGAGCAAAAATTGTTCGAACTTTTTTTGGCCTGAGTCCAGCAAAAGCTCGGCAAAAAAATGAAAGCTCAACACCAGCTTTTGACTCGGGCCTTAAAGGGCCGAGTCAGGCCCGAGTCGAGCCGACTCTTTTTTGTGACAAATCTAAATTTTTTTTTAAAGAATTTAAAATTTGCAATTTAATGGGCATGAAAAATTTAAAAATCTAAATTTTTTAATTTTTTTAATAAAACTCGACTCGATGGGCTGAAATGGTTCGTGACACGGGCCCACAGGCTGGCTCGGGCTCAAGTCGATGCCCCATAATGGGGTTCGATCTGAGCATCGGCTCGGTGTTCTCGAGCCACCGGCCAGCTCGACTCTGACTTTTCCCGGGCCGAGCCATAGGCCGCCTAAGCCTGCGAACCATTTTGACACTCATATTCATACCTTACATAAATATTTATATATGGACTTAGAGACTGTTGGTACGCACCTACTAGGTAGGTCAATGACAATCAACTAAGCAAAAGGCCACGAAAGGTGAGTACTCTGCTTTACATCGCCTCTTTGAAGTACATCTTCTGAGGTGATTAGGTCGGGCATTTAGATGCCTGGCCTAGAGTATTATTATTTGAGGTATTGCATCACCTCTCTGATACAGTGTATATCTGAGGTGATGGGCATCTACTACAAATCTCGTCTTTGTCAAGTTGCACAAATAGTATATTGCACAAAGTTATTGAAGTGATAGCTTTATAGAAGTAGCGCCTAGTCAAACTACAAATTTTTAGTCTATATCCTGATCTGCCAACTATAAGCTTATGATGACTATGAATTTACAGAATTGAATATGACAAGTGAGTCATTAGGATAAGATCACGTGTCAATCATCAAGAAGGAGTTTGTTGTTTTCCCTCCACATATAAATGCTCGATCATATCTCATCAAAAGGTATGAACACATAGTAAGTATAATCTCAAACCCGGTACCTATATTTTTGTCAATTATGTCTCATCCAAATCTAATATTCTTCACAATCTGATTTAAGCATCAAAATACATACAACCGTTGCACCCCCATCAGAGCAACAGTCTATGCAATTTAACGCAAATATCCAGGTGTGCATATAATATATACGTTGACAAAAAATGAGTTGAAATCGGTTGACAACTGGGTTTCACTGGATTCAGAGGTCAACAAGAACCATTATGAAATTAGAAAAAAAAATTGTAAAATATGACAAGAACAGTTGAAATCTTGTTATATCGGCATGTCTGTTTGTTATATACATTGTTAAACACTGACAAGTTAAAGAAGAAAAAGTTAAAATCTTGTCAATTATACTGTAGAATATAATCTAATATCACGTAATAATATGATGTTATCTTCAAACTCGTTTGTCCATTATTTTTCTCTTGATTAGGTCAATGTATACTCATTCGTCTTTGCTNAAAAGAGGGTGGGGGAAGCTGAGAAAAGTGATTTAATTAAACTAAAGAAAACAATAGCAAATACTTGTGCAATAACATATAATTTAACCAAAAGCAGTTAGTTATATGTACACAAAATGGCAAGGCCTCTGAACCGTTCGACGAAATGCGTAAGAGAGTGGCGGCATGTAATGTTGTGACATACAACACTTCGATTGGGTAATTATGTCGAGAAAAGAGGGTGGGGGAAGCTGAGAAAAGTGATTTAATTAAACTAAAGAAAACAATAGCAAATACTTGTGCAATAACATATAATTTAACCAAAAGCAGTTAGTTATATGTACACAAAATGGCAAGGCCTCTGAACCGTTCGACGAAATGCGTAAGAGAGTGGCGGCATGTAATGTTGTGACATACAACACTTCGATTGGGTAATTATGTCGAGAAAAGAGGGTGGGGGAAGCTGAGAAAAGTGATTTAATTAAACTAAAGAAAACAATAGCAAATACTTGTGCAATAACATATAATTTAACCAAAAGCAGTTAGTTATATGTACACAAAATGGCAAGGCCTCTGAACCGTTCGACGAAATGCGTAAGAGAGTGGCGGCATGTAATGTTGTGACATACAACACTTCGATTGGGTAATTATGTCGAGAAAAGAGGGTGGGGGAAGCTGAGAAAAGTGATTTAATTAAACTAAAGAAAACAATAGCAAATACTTGTGCAATAACATATAATTTAACCAAAAGCAGTTAGTTATATGTACACAAAATGGCAAGGCCTCTGAACCGTTCGACGAAATGCGTAAGAGAGTGGCGGCATGTAATGTTGTGACATACAACACTTCGATTGGGTAATTATGTCGAGAAAAGAGGGTGGGGGAAGCTGAGAAAAGTGATTTAATTAAACTAAAGAAAACAATAGCAAATACTTGTGCAATAACATATAATTTAACCAAAAGCAGTTAGTTATATGTACACAAAATGGCAAGGCCTCTGAACCGTTCGACGAAATGCGTAAGAGAGTGGCGGCATGTAATGTTGTGACATACAACACTTCGATTGGGTAATTATGTCGAGAAAAGAGGGTGGGGGAAGCTGAGAAAAGTGATTTAATTAAACTAAAGAAAACAATAGCAAATACTTGTGCAATAACATATAATTTAACCAAAAGCAGTTAGTTATATGTACACAAAATGGCAAGGCCTCTGAACCGTTCGACGAAATGCGTAAGAGAGTGGCGGCATGTAATGTTGTGACATACAACACTTCGATTGGGTAATTATGTCGAGAAAAGAGGGTGGGGGAAGCTGAGAAAAGTGATTTAATTAAACTAAAGAAAACAATAGCAAATACTTGTGCAATAACATATAATTTAACCAAAAGCAGTTAGTTATATGTACACAAAATGGCAAGGCCTCTGAACCGTTCGACGAAATGCGTAAGAGAGTGGCGGCATGTAATGTTGTGACATACAACACTTCGATTGGGTAATTATGTCGAGAAAAGAGGGTGGGGGAAGCTGAGAAAAGTGATTTAATTAAACTAAAGAAAACAATAGCAAATACTTGTGCAATAACATATAATTTAACCAAAAGCAGTTAGTTATATGTACACAAAATGGCAAGGCCTCTGAACCGTTCGACGAAATGCGTAAGAGAGTGGCGGCATGTAATGTTGTGACATACAACACTTCGATTGGGTAATTATGTCGAGAAAAGAGGGTGGGGGAAGCTGAGAAAAGTGATTTAATTAAACTAAAGAAAACAATAGCAAATACTTGTGCAATAACATATAATTTAACCAAAAGCAGTTAGTTATATGTACACAAAATGGCAAGGCCTCTGAACCGTTCGACGAAATGCGTAAGAGAGTGGCGGCATGTAATGTTGTGACATACAACACTTCGATTGGGTAATTATGTCGAGAAAAGAGGGTGGGGGAAGCTGAGAAAAGTGATTTAATTAAACTAAAGAAAACAATAGCAAATACTTGTGCAATAACATATAATTTAACCAAAAGCAGTTAGTTATATGTACACAAAATGGCAAGGCCTCTGAACCGTTCGACGAAATGCGTAAGAGAGTGGCGGCATGTAATGTTGTGACATACAACACTTCGATTGGGTAATTATGTCGAGAAAAGAGGGTGGGGGAAGCTGAGAAAAGTGATTTAATTAAACTAAAGAAAACAATAGCAAATACTTGTGCAATAACATATAATTTAACCAAAAGCAGTTAGTTATATGTACACAAAATGGCAAGGCCTCTGAACCGTTCGACGAAATGCGTAAGAGAGTGGCGGCATGTAATGTTGTGACATACAACACTTCGATTGGGTAATTATGTCGAGAAAAGAGGGTGGGGGAAGCTGAGAAAAGTGATTTAATTAAACTAAAGAAAACAATAGCAAATACTTGTGCAATAACATATAATTTAACCAAAAGCAGTTAGTTATATGTACACAAAATGGCAAGGCCTCTGAACCGTTCGACGAAATGCGTAAGAGAGTGGCGGCATGTAATGTTGTGACATACAACACTTCGATTGGGTAATTATGTCGAGAAAAGAGGGTGGGGGAAGCTGAGAAAAGTGATTTAATTAAACTAAAGAAAACAATAGCAAATACTTGTGCAATAACATATAATTTAACCAAAAGCAGTTAGTTATATGTACACAAAATGGCAAGGCCTCTGAACCGTTCGACGAAATGCGTAAGAGAGTGGCGGCATGTAATGTTGTGACATACAACACTTCGATTGGGTAATTATGTCGAGAAAAGAGGGTGGGGGAAGCTGAGAAAAGTGATTTAATTAAACTAAAGAAAACAATAGCAAATACTTGTGCAATAACATATAATTTAACCAAAAGCAGTTAGTTATATGTACACAAAATGGCAAGGCCTCTGAACCGTTCGACGAAATGCGTAAGAGAGTGGCGGCATGTAATGTTGTGACATACAACACTTCGATTGGGTAATTATGTCGAGAAAAGAGGGTGGGGGAAGCTGAGAAAAGTGATTTAATTAAACTAAAGAAAACAATAGCAAATACTTGTGCAATAACATATAATTTAACCAAAAGCAGTTAGTTATATGTACACAAAATGGCAAGGCCTCTGAACCGTTCGACGAAATGCGTAAGAGAGTGGCGGCATGTAATGTTGTGACATACAACACTTCGATTGGGTAATTATGTCGAGAAAAGAGGGTGGGGGAAGCTGAGAAAAGTGATTTAATTAAACTAAAGAAAACAATAGCAAATACTTGTGCAATAACATATAATTTAACCAAAAGCAGTTAGTTATATGTACACAAAATGGCAAGGCCTCTGAACCGTTCGACGAAATGCGTAAGAGAGTGGCGGCATGTAATGTTGTGACATACAACACTTCGATTGGGTAATTATGTCGAGAAAAGAGGGTGGGGGAAGCTGAGAAAAGTGATTTAATTAAACTAAAGAAAACAATAGCAAATACTTGTGCAATAACATATAATTTAACCAAAAGCAGTTAGTTATATGTACACAAAATGGCAAGGCCTCTGAACCGTTCGACGAAATGCGTAAGAGAGTGGCGGCATGTAATGTTGTGACATACAACACTTCGATTGGGTAATTATGTCGAGAAAAGAGGGTGGGGGAAGCTGAGAAAAGTGATTTAATTAAACTAAAGAAAACAATAGCAAATACTTGTGCAATAACATATAATTTAACCAAAAGCAGTTAGTTATATGTACACAAAATGGCAAGGCCTCTGAACCGTTCGACGAAATGCGTAAGAGAGTGGCGGCATGTAATGTTGTGACATACAACACTTCGATTGGGTAATTATGTCGAGAAAAGAGGGTGGGGGAAGCTGAGAAAAGTGATTTAATTAAACTAAAGAAAACAATAGCAAATACTTGTGCAATAACATATAATTTAACCAAAAGCAGTTAGTTATATGTACACAAAATGGCAAGGCCTCTGAACCGTTCGACGAAATGCGTAAGAGAGTGGCGGCATGTAATGTTGTGACATACAACACTTCGATTGGGTAATTATGTCGAGAAAAGAGGGTGGGGGAAGCTGAGAAAAGTGATTTAATTAAACTAAAGAAAACAATAGCAAATACTTGTGCAATAACATATAATTTAACCAAAAGCAGTTAGTTATATGTACACAAAATGGCAAGGCCTCTGAACCGTTCGACGAAATGCGTAAGAGAGTGGCGGCATGTAATGTTGTGACATACAACACTTCGATTGGGTAATTATGTCGAGAAAAGAGGGTGGGGGAAGCTGAGAAAAGTGATTTAATTAAACTAAAGAAAACAATAGCAAATACTTGTGCAATAACATATAATTTAACCAAAAGCAGTTAGTTATATGTACACAAAATGGCAAGGCCTCTGAACCGTTCGACGAAATGCGTAAGAGAGTGGCGGCATGTAATGTTGTGACATACAACACTTCGATTGGGTAATTATGTCGAGAAAAGAGGGTGGGGGAAGCTGAGAAAAGTGATTTAATTAAACTAAAGAAAACAATAGCAAATACTTGTGCAATAACATATAATTTAACCAAAAGCAGTTAGTTATATGTACACAAAATGGCAAGGCCTCTGAACCGTTCGACGAAATGCGTAAGAGAGTGGCGGCATGTAATGTTGTGACATACAACACTTCGATTGGGTAATTATGTCGAGAAAAGAGGGTGGGGGAAGCTGAGAAAAGTGATTTAATTAAACTAAAGAAAACAATAGCAAATACTTGTGCAATAACATATAATTTAACCAAAAGCAGTTAGTTATATGTACACAAAATGGCAAGGCCTCTGAACCGTTCGACGAAATGCGTAAGAGAGTGGCGGCATGTAATGTTGTGACATACAACACTTCGATTGGGTAATTATGTCGAGAAAAGAGGGTGGGGGAAGCTGAGAAAAGTGATTTAATTAAACTAAAGAAAACAATAGCAAATACTTGTGCAATAACATATAATTTAACCAAAAGCAGTTAGTTATATGTACACAAAATGGCAAGGCCTCTGAACCGTTCGACGAAATGCGTAAGAGAGTGGCGGCATGTAATGTTGTGACATACAACACTTCGATTGGGTAATTATGTCGAGAAAAGAGGGTGGGGGAAGCTGAGAAAAGTGATTTAATTAAACTAAAGAAAACAATAGCAAATACTTGTGCAATAACATATAATTTAACCAAAAGCAGTTAGTTATATGTACACAAAATGGCAAGGCCTCTGAACCGTTCGACGAAATGCGTAAGAGAGTGGCGGCATGTAATGTTGTGACATACAACACTTCGATTGGGTAATTATGTCGAGAAAAGAGGGTGGGGGAAGCTGAGAAAAGTGATTTAATTAAACTAAAGAAAACAATAGCAAATACTTGTGCAATAACATATAATTTAACCAAAAGCAGTTAGTTATATGTACACAAAATGGCAAGGCCTCTGAACCGTTCGACGAAATGCGTAAGAGAGTGGCGGCATGTAATGTTGTGACATACAACACTTCGATTGGGTAATTATGTCGAGAAAAGAGGGTGGGGGAAGCTGAGAAAAGTGATTTAATTAAACTAAAGAAAACAATAGCAAATACTTGTGCAATAACATATAATTTAACCAAAAGCAGTTAGTTATATGTACACAAAATGGCAAGGCCTCTGAACCGTTCGACGAAATGCGTAAGAGAGTGGCGGCATGTAATGTTGTGACATACAACACTTCGATTGGGTAATTATGTCGAGAAAAGAGGGTGGGGGAAGCTGAGAAAAGTGATTTAATTAAACTAAAGAAAACAATAGCAAATACTTGTGCAATAACATATAATTTAACCAAAAGCAGTTAGTTATATGTACACAAAATGGCAAGGCCTCTGAACCGTTCGACGAAATGCGTAAGAGAGTGGCGGCATGTAATGTTGTGACATACAACACTTCGATTGGGTAATTATGTCGAGAAAAGAGGGTGGGGGAAGCTGAGAAAAGTGATTTAATTAAACTAAAGAAAACAATAGCAAATACTTGTGCAATAACATATAATTTAACCAAAAGCAGTTAGTTATATGTACACAAAATGGCAAGGCCTCTGAACCGTTCGACGAAATGCGTAAGAGAGTGGCGGCATGTAATGTTGTGACATACAACACTTCGATTGGGTAATTATGTCGAGAAAAGAGGGTGGGGGAAGCTGAGAAAAGTGATTTAATTAAACTAAAGAAAACAATAGCAAATACTTGTGCAATAACATATAATTTAACCAAAAGCAGTTAGTTATATGTACACAAAATGGCAAGGCCTCTGAACCGTTCGACGAAATGCGTAAGAGAGTGGCGGCATGTAATGTTGTGACATACAACACTTCGATTGGGTAATTATGTCGAGAAAAGAGGGTGGGGGAAGCTGAGAAAAGTGATTTAATTAAACTAAAGAAAACAATAGCAAATACTTGTGCAATAACATATAATTTAACCAAAAGCAGTTAGTTATATGTACACAAAATGGCAAGGCCTCTGAACCGTTCGACGAAATGCGTAAGAGAGTGGCGGCATGTAATGTTGTGACATACAACACTTCGATTGGGTAATTATGTCGAGAAAAGAGGGTGGGGGAAGCTGAGAAAAGTGATTTAATTAAACTAAAGAAAACAATAGCAAATACTTGTGCAATAACATATAATTTAACCAAAAGCAGTTAGTTATATGTACACAAAATGGCAAGGCCTCTGAACCGTTCGACGAAATGCGTAAGAGAGTGGCGGCATGTAATGTTGTGACATACAACACTTCGATTGGGTAATTATGTCGAGAAAAGAGGGTGGGGGAAGCTGAGAAAAGTGATTTAATTAAACTAAAGAAAACAATAGCAAATACTTGTGCAATAACATATAATTTAACCAAAAGCAGTTAGTTATATGTACACAAAATATTAACTAACTGCTTACAAAGGAAAAGATTGTTCCAAAATATCCATATCCACAAGGGAGAGAGCACAAAAACTACGAAGCAACTAGCTAAACACAAGCTTTATGCCTTGGGAGGCATTGCAAAGATATGGTCAAGATCAGGTGGGTAAAAGTACCCATTCTTGGGTGTCTCCCTCTTCCTTCCACACGCGTAATACGGCTTCTTTCTAGGAGGCGGTGGCGGCAGAACCCTCACTGGAATCCGACATCCATTGTGTTTTGGGGTTGAGCAGCCTTCCTCCACCGGCACCGCCTCAGTCACCCCAGAATACACTTGTATTTCCATCAGAAGATTATTCACTTGCTACTTTACTATACTGACAAGTGAATGTGAATATTGGAAACTGAGTTCTGGGAAGTTTGGGATATGGAATATATGTACAGGATTCTGAGTGGGAGTTGGGTGGCTAATGGCTTGCTGGCGAAGTTACTGGTGAGTGCTGAAGAAGTAGAAGAATTTGGTGTGTTCGGGAAGGTGCTATTAGGATTTTGAAATACGTAATGGAACAGAGACGGGTGGGTGGACAGATGTCGTCATTTGCCATGTATTTAATGTGAGTTTGACATGTGGCAATTAATGTGAGTTTGACATGTGGCAACTAGTAGGCCGTACGTTTCTAATAAGCCATTTAAAAAAGGCGCCAAAATATGGGTTATGAATTGGCAGCCACTAAATTGAATTTAGACGTGGGTTGTGAGATGTACTTGTAGGTAGGGGTGTTCAAAAGTCCCGAATCGAAACGAATCGAACGGTTTTTCACAAGTTAAATATCCGAACGAGTACTAGAATCGAGAACCGATGTGTATGAGTCGGGTCTCGGGTCTAGACCAAGAATCGAACAACCGAATGAAAACCGAAACTAAACAATTTTTTTTATTTTTTTCTAAATAAGTTAACAAATTAATTAATTAAATCAGATAATTTCATAATTTTAAGTCTTGGGTCTCAATTTTTTAATATGGATCACCGACATTTTAATATTAATATCTACTTTTTGGTATTTGTATGCATTGAATTAATGTTATTCGACAGTTAGTTATTTATATATTTTTGAATTGGGCTACGTTAATTTGTAAAAGTTACGAATGAAATGTCATTAGTTATATTTATGTAGTGTTGCTGTAAATGTTAAAAAATTTAATTATGGCATGGAATCAAACCGAACCGAACCCGAACGGTTCCAAAATTATATTTGGATTCGACAGGTCCATTTATTAAATACCCGAAAATTTTGGAACCGAGCAGAACCGAACCAAACCACGGACAGCCTTACTTGTGGGGATTAATGATGCAGCTTTGCGTTTTTATCTTATGGACTGTCAAGTAAGTTCTCTAAGGTCATGTTTGATTGTACTTCTATTTCATGGAAGATGAAAATTATTTTATTTTCCACATTTTTGCATATTTGATTGCACAAATTTTTCATGGAGTTGGTTTTCCATCTTTCACCCACATGCTAACATTTTCTTGATTTTTGAGGAAGGTGGGAAAAGCTTTTCTAGACAATTTTTTTTAATTTTTTTTGCAATGAAAACAAATTATATCCCCAATTGTAACAAATTCTACCCCTTTAATTGACAATTTTCATGAAAAACAAGGCCAAACAAGCACCAAAAGATTCAAGATTTCAATATTTTCCAGTGAAAAAATATATCAATCAAACACGATTAACTAACAATTCCCAATAAAATAAGTTCTAGACAATTCAATTCCCTAAAATTCATTTTCTTTTCACTCGAATTTCATTCTTGCAGTCAAACGGACCCTATATTTTTATTGACCTTATTTTTGCACAGACAAGATGAACAATACAACCCTGACTTTTCTCAAATTCATGCCTATAACTTTGCACGTTTGGACAAACTTTTGGAAGCATTGACTTGTTTTTGATGGTGGAAAGGCGATTACGAACACTCCAATAATCAAATCAATCAACTTTATAGATACGTATTTGGTTGTGAAATGGGCAAAAGACGTGATCGACGTCATTGTATGGATATCGAGAGTAATTAACACTAGACCAAAAAATACCATTTGCAACACATAAAAGACAATATTTGATAGTTAAATGTTGCTAAAAGAATCTACCGCAACATTCTATTACGTGAATATTGTCATTGTTTAACAAAATTGAGTTTTGACAATATTTTTTAATTAAATGTTGCTAATATTACATTTTCGCAATGTTTTTTAAGTGTTGCGAAATTTTTTATTTTTCGCAATATTTTTTAAACGTTGCGGAAGACAAAACTTTCGTAACGTTGCGAAAAGGATGTCACAACAAAATATCCAGTTCCTTTAAATTGGTTTAGCCCTAACTTTCCTCCTCCTCCTCCTCCCGTCAACGCCTCTCCTCTCTTCTCCACCCTTCTCTCTCTGATTCTCTGTAAAAACCATGTGACACCCAGAAGATCAAAAAATATTCATCATATGCCTTCAAATATGACTTCTCATTCCTCTTCTCGCAATGCTCCAACGTCGTTTCCAGGTCCAAAGAACTCTCAGGTCAAGTATCCGAATTGTTAAATCTGATTTCGGAGAACCCGATCGAAGCCGACCTCAGTGGGATTATTAGAGAGACCATGGAGAAGAAGAAGCATGTGAGGGAGATGAAGGAATTGTTGGAATTACTGGGGGTAGTACTGGAATTGCATGACAAGTTGAGGGTTGTTAAGGAGGATATAAGAATTGGGAGAGTTGGAGAACTGCTGAGGGATTGAAGGAATTGAAGACGACAATGAGAATTCGAAATGGTGAATTGGCGGACGATAATTTTGTGTTCTCCCACCGAATCTAGAAAAGGTTTCATCAATTTCCCATTTCCGCTAGATCTTCTTCTTAATACGCATTATAGTATGAATACATATAATTATTATTTAGATCTTGTTAAAATAAACGATTGGCATCTTTGGCCGAATATACTGCCTTGATTTTTGGTAATTATGTCTAATTTTCATTTCGGAAGGTGTTGATCTAGTCTTACTGGAAGAGTCTTAGTGCGATTTCATTTTTTTGTTTTTTTGGATTTGATTTCTGATTTTGTAAATCTAGTGGAGGTAGCGTTTTTTTGGTTTAGCTTAATTCGCTCTTAATTCGTTTCCAGTTACTTAAATTGCCCATCTGCACTCGAATTCATTTGATTTACCAACACGTGATTTGCATATCACTTCGATTAGAACTCAGATTATTGGTATTCCTATTATTAGGGATGATCTGTGCGAAGTGTCTCTTACTTAATTTCTATTATTAACCAGCACTGTAGTTTTTTATTGGACTTAATTGTACTGTGGTTGACTTGTGCATTCAATAGAAAGCTGTCTTAGCACTTGATTGTGTTGGGGAGTCAGATCTGAAGTGAAGTCTCAGGATCAGGGGCGGACCCACTAAGGGCCCAGCCGGGCCGGCTGCCCCTACTGAAAAAAAAAAAAAAAAAACTTTTTAAACTTATTTTCTATCTCGAATGCAACCAGGATCTGGTAAAACTCATGTTTTGTATGTAATCTTTTTCTCTTTAATCTTGTTACATATTCTTCAATCTCAT
>CAIGRF010076596.1:37152-55553 GCA_903798235.1 Fraxinus ornus | reverse complement strand
CCAATACTAGATATTATGTTTTGATTATCTAATTATCTATTTCAAGGATTGTTCAATTAGTTTATTTGTGTTTATCCATTTTTAATGCTTTTGAATGCTTGATCACCATTTGAATGATATGGAGTTTGGGATTTACTATCGAGAGAAGGAATTCTAAATAGTGACCATTGATAAACACAACCTAGGAAATTATAGAGTTCGAGAGGCCTATGAAATCCTTTGTAGTCATTAAGAGAACCAAGACCTACATGTACTTTATCATCCTAATTTTAGATGGAGACTCAAAATTAGGATTTTAAGAGTAATTCTCAATTCACCATCGAGAGAGGGGATTAAGATAATTTCGGGTTCTTGACTAATAAATATAAGAATAAATTAAGGAATAGTTAGATGATCGAAGCATAATTGATAGTTAGGTGAAATTGGATCTCTAGAGTTTAATCCCATTGGTACAAATCTTGTATAATTGGATTATTAATTTATTGAATTAGTTTAGTTAGTTAATTCACTCAATTATTTTGGTTTTCTAGATAAAGTTAAGGTTATTTTAATTACGGGAATTATTAAGATTTGATTTCAATCCATGTGGAAAACGATACTCTACTCTCACAATATTAAAACATGACATCGTACACTTGCGGTCGGAAAATTCACGCATCAGTGACCCAGATTCAAATCAACATTCAGATGTTAAAATTATTTTGAGTTGAAAACTTCTCATTCTGCACATTATGAACAATTATATCAAGTTAATTGGATAAAATAATTGTTTTATTAGTGGCATTCATAGAAATAGGTTGCAAATCATATGAATAGTTCATTTTCCTCTATTTTTCATTATGTAAATGTTTTATAAAACTTTTATTAGAATTATTTTTTATGGGCTTATAACTCTTTAAATTCCTAGTTAAACACTCAACTTAACAAGGTTAATGACAATATACTTTTATCTGAATTTGCTTTTATTTTCTGTCAAAAATATCTTTTATGTTGAGTTAAGTTTAAAGGAATAGCAATGGTGTGAAGGCGAAAGACTTTTACACATTTTGTTCCTTTATATTTCAAGAAAATCAAAGTACGTGGTGCAAGTATTTACCCTTTTTGTTCGTTATGTATGTGTGTGTGTGTGTGCGCGCTTGCGCTTGCGCTTGTGGTGTTTGTTAGAATTTTTGAAGTTATGAAAAAGAAGTTTATGTATGGTCATAACCGGTTTCTACGACACCAAGAGATTCTTCAAAATCATGACTTTGCCGACATTCATCTACAAGAAATGTTAAATTTTGTCCCATCACTGTGTATATATGTACATATCTTTATGACCAAAAGGGTGCTGCGCTGTGACATTAGTCGTACTGAGCTTAAAACTCACACCTTCTATGTTGACAAATTTTTCAGATTAAAGAATGGTCGAGGAAGTGGGATTTATGTGGATTGCGATGGATCTAAAGTGAGAAATGTGCTTCATTTGTGTAATTAGTCACATTTGAAAAGTTTTTAGTTCTTACTAGTTATGCAACTTACGTTTAATTTCTAAAAGATGTTAGTTTATCTTTCTTTAAGATTTCCTAGTTCTTTCTCTTGATGTGAACATTTAAAATGTTATTTGATTTAAGTATGCATATAAATAAAGTTGCTAAAGAAGTTAAAATTAAACGTTAGACTTGTAAACAAAGATTTCCCAACTGTATGAACTTTGTCGCGTCATCCTGGACATAATTCTTTGAATTTTTGGACAATACTAGTGGAGTTTGAAATTCATATGCGTCCGTTGTCCGATCACTTTAGAATCAAATCAATTGAAGGTCGGTAGGATAATTTATGCCCTTTTTCGTGTGCTATGTTCAGTGTACCCGAGAACAGTTTTTTTTTTTTTTTTTACATGTTTGAGTGTCTATTGGAGTGCCTAAATGATCTCAGAAAATTCTGAAATTTTACTATGTTGTACTTGAATGAGTTTAGAAAATATTGGAAAAATTTCATAAAATTATGAATCCGATAAATGTTCCAACTAAGCTTGATCTATGGGTAGCACGTTACTGAATTTAATACCACTAATGCATGCTAACATTCATTTTAACCATTCGTTTTAGTTTCGTTATTTAACAAATCAAAGTTATCTTCCTTAAATCATTTGTTTCCAATAAATTTTAGAACTTGTAATAGAATGCAAGGGTAACTACAAAGTTAAAAGAAAATTAAGAAATTTTAGTTTTAACCCGAACTTTTGAAAGAAAAAAAAAAAGTTGTTGTTTTTATACTAATTTCAAATTCCAAGATTTAGGTCGTTACATGTTTACTCTTTAAAGATAATTTATATTGACAATACTAAATTTTAAATTTTTTAAGGAAAAAAAATATATAATTAAGATGAGCTTAAATTTTTATTTCTTTTATAAATACTTTTTATTATATAGGGAGGTGAAGGGAAATGTGAGAGCCACCACTTTGTTTATGGGGATTTCAAACTGTTGTTCTAGGCTCATGTAAATTATATTTTAAATGAAAGTTTACAAAAACCTTTTGAATTTTACAAAATTCTATAAAAGATTTAAAATGAAAGACTCTACGAAAGACTTCCATTAATTTCATAAAAAGTCCATGAAATTTACAAAAGTTACCACTTCAAAAAAGTCCATAAAAGTCTTAAAAAATCCCAATCACGTCTTCTTTCCGATTAATATCTCCTACATTTTCTTTCTCCTCTCTTCAACGACTTCTTCTCATTTTTTTACCGAAGTAGGTGATCTTCCAAGATAGACTAGTTCTACGAATCACACTAGGATCTTTTGTTTCATCGAGCTACTCATAATTTCTTTATTTCAAAAGCTTGACCCAATGAAATGTGAAAATCGAAACCGATCACCGATTTTTTCGTTAAACCGGACGGTTACCAGATTTTACACTGGTCGTTCTTCATTCGATTTTACACATGTGACCAGACCAGTTTTAAGTCGATTCCCCGATTTTTTCAGTTGAATCGACCGATCAGGTCAGATTTTCAAAACATTGATATTAACTGCAAATTTTGAGATATTTTGGAACAGACTCAGGCATTAGTGCACTCCAAGTATTCATCGAAATGTTGGAATCAAGATGTATTACTAATATGAAAGGTTGGAGACGAAATATGCCAAAAAAAAAAAAAAAAAAATTATTAACATTTGATTTGATAATTACAGGGGAATTTACAAAATGTCCAAATCTATGCTTGTCAATTGAAATCGGCTGTTCTTCAATCCTAATCTTCATAGGGACCATACTTACACTTTCGAAGCTGTGTCGTCTGTGACCGATATCTTGAAATATCTATGTACATGAGTTGTGTACAATCATCGGGATCTTGTACGAGCAAGAATCAAGAATCATGAACTGTTTTATACTTCATCAATTTGCTGCAAGCATTCTTGTGGATTAGCATAAAAATAATCTTCTTCTTTCGGTTTGTCTGGTATTACAACTCGTTGCTTGGGGCTCCCTATACGATTTGCATGAGTCTCTTTGACAGTAGATGAGAATTCATCCCAGCTTAGTGATCCATTATTGTATAGATCTATCAATCCAATTAAAACTTTTGTGTCTGGTAGAATTGTCTTCTTGAAACTTAGATATCTGAAACATTTCAAAGTATACCAAGTGAAAAACAATTGAGAAAGATAAATAATATTCAAAATCGAA
The DNA here is from genome assembly GCA_903798235.1 of Fraxinus ornus. NCBI lineage: Eukaryota > Viridiplantae > Streptophyta > Magnoliopsida > Lamiales > Oleaceae > Fraxinus > Fraxinus ornus. The sequence goes on along the minus strand of CAIGRF010076596.1, from coordinate 51,878 downwards.
ATGAAAACTTACAAAATACAAGCTAATTACAATGCAGATTTTGTATGAGATCAGTGACATTGATATTCAAATATAATCCTTCAAATGTATTGATTAGACCCCATAAGTAGCGTTAGATTTTGATACCCAATAAATCCGAGCGATAACAATAAAATCGATGTCGGATATTTATCGACATCAAAGTGACAGCTCTACTCGAAAACAATTAATACACCTTTATATGGTCTAAGTTTTGAGTTGGGTTGATAGTTTGATTAATGTATGAATTTGATTATTGTTAGACCATTAAGTTAGTTGGCCCATTTGAGTGAGTTTTGGCTCAAAACTAAACCTAATGCCTATATGCATATAGTCATGTGTTTTTTCTTCAGTGTGTGGGTGTGAAGTTTGCAAGAGAGGAGAGAGTTGAGAAAGGCAGCCTAGAAAGAAGAGAGGCAGCCGATTTTGTTGAGTTTTTGTGTGAGATTCTACCTTTGTTTCTCTTCTCCTTCCTCCCTTTGTAGCTTGCAAATACCACCACCAAGTGTCTCATTTGTGGGGGTAAGACTGAGGAAACCAAGGTGTTAAGAATTGTTGGGTCGAGTCGGTCAATTGGTGAGTGATTTGGTTTGATTTTCGAGCCCGGAATCAAAGTTTTCTCAAGGGATTTGAACAACAAATGGTATTAGAGTATGTTGTATCGAGAAATCTATGAAAAAATGGGGCCAAAATCGGTTGGAAATGACCTGAAGTCATGTTGGAAAATAGGCAATAAGTTGGACACAAATCTTGGAATTTTGAAATTCAACCGGACATATTTTATTGTTTTTCGGCCAAATTACCAACATGTTAGAGAAACCAAGACCATCGGTGGACTGTGCAGGCAGAGACAATTCATAATGGGCGGCGCGTGGCACAAGCACATGGACCACGCACAGTCACTCCCATCGGTGCATGGAGGCACGTATAGCCAGATTTTGGCGATGTCGTCTTCATAGAGATAGTTATTTATTTTTTCGCATTAGAAGTGATCGTGTGGGGTGAAATTAGAATTAGGGTTACAGTGAAGGGGTAATCATTGCCTGTTGATAGACCGATAAATTACTTGTTAATTATTTACCTTGAATTCTTTGTGAATTTGTTACCAATTATTTTTTCATTATTAAAATTGTACGTGACCTTAGGAAAGTTTATTTGACTAATTTGTGTGAATTGTATCGGTGCTTTGCTTGTGGTCATTGTTGGTTGTATTTTGTGTTTTGTCCATTTTTTGGTAAAATGAAAACATATTTTGAATTGTGTTTTTATAATGAAAAAATGTGATTTTTCAATTTGACAAAACGAAAAGGTTTTTCAAAAAAAAAAATTGATGACAAATGTAGATTTAAGACAAGTATGAAAAATAAGATATTTTAACTATAGTTTTATGGATATGGTTGAAAAAAACTGTCATAGAAATGATAATATGAGGAAATATGAGGAGAGTGGTGAGGTGAATGTTGCCACTAGGTCAAGTAATGTCTCGAGTAGGATTTATTGAGAGTAAACCTAGTTTTTGCATGTGCACCTGTTTGTAATTCTTTCAGCACATGTGTAATTGCTTAATTCTATTGTATGGTTATGTGTTGCAGTTCAATGTGTTTGATATGTACATTTGCTTGAATTTGATAGCAATATGATTATTTGGTGTAATTGTTTGCATGCACAGTGTGTTGTGTGTATTTTGATAATGCGGAGTATAGATTCCTAAAGGTGCATTGGTGGTTTTACCGGAGATGTGAAGAGTAACATTTGGATCACGAATGGAGATGTGATTTCATGTTGAAATCATTTATTTGTAAAGACCCTTATCGGGTGGAGTGTGAAAGTGTTAGGTGAAGACCTATTATTCACTTAGGTTGGAAGAAGTGATGTGGTGATAGAGGATTATCTCGAAGATTTACGATCTATAGAGGGTTACTAATTAGATATGAGTTGAGTGATCAGTCTATGAGCATGGTGTGCGTGAGAGGAGATATGCGTTCTCGATGTGTGAGCAACACGAAATGGGATATGATAAGTGTGGTGAAATCTTTTCGTGAAGTCATTTATACTTTTGTTGCTTTTGTTTTAGCTGTTTGTTGATTAACCTGATGTTGATGTGTTGTTCTGTGTGGACATATTTTTTAAAGGATTTGTGTGTAATCCTATGTTATATCTTAATCGCATGTTCATTTGCTCTTGATTATTTACTGTTATTATCTGTTTCTATTTGGGTGTTTTTTTACTTTAGCCCTAATGAGTACATGAAGTATGTATGGTATGTGTTTCGAGTCTGAAACACAAGGTGAGGTCTCTGATATCAATTTTATTGGTTACCTTAATTATGCAAGTATTAACTTAATGTTTTGATTGCTTACATGTTAATTGGATATCAAGGTGAAGATTTGTTGAGTTTTAATACCCAATAAATTCGGGTAATGACGATAAAACTGATGTAATATATTTATCGACACCAAAGTGACGGCTCTGCTCGAAAACAATTAATATACCTCTGGAGGGCGTAAGTTTTGAGTTAGGTTGGCAGTTTTGGTTAATGTATGGATTTGGTTATTGTTAGCCCATTAACTTCACCCAATGAGAGTGAGTCTTGACCCAAAACTAAAACTAATGCCTATATACATGTAGACGTGTGTTTTTCTTCGGTGTGTGGGTTTGAAGTTTGCAAGAGATGAGAGAGTTGAGAGAGGCAGCTGGTTTTGGTGAGTTTTGTGTGAGATTCAACCTTTGTTTCTTTTCTCTTTCCTCCCTTTGTAGCTTGCAAATACCACCGCCAAGTGTCTCCTTTGTGAGGGTAAAACTAAGGCAACCAAGGTGTTGAGAATTGTTGGGTCAAGCTGGTCGATTGGTGAGTGTTTTGGTTTGATTTCCGAGCCCTGGAATCATAGTTTTCTCGAAGGATTTAAACAAGTAGGGCGAAACTTTAGAAGTATTTAAGAACAAGGACAAAGAATCTGCGTGTCATGGTATCACAAGAAATATTTTTTACTCGGCAAAAAGGCAGATCTTAAAATGGCTACATAGTTCGTAAAGAATTTCAAAATTTCAGCTCAAGTAAATCTACTTTGGAATTTTATTGAACAAAAAGAGTGATATTGTCCTTCTATAGATCAAGACTTCCAATTCAGAAGTATGGTGATCAAGCAATGAGAAGGGGATGTAGCTATGAAGGTATGCTGGCAATCTTTTGCCCTTCTCGTCTTGAGCAGAAAAGAGACATAATATAAAGAAAACCAAGATTACCACAAGAATGAATCCTAGATAACAAGAACTAAGTTAAATAATACCATTATTACATACCTGCGATGTCCTTCAACGACTTTAGCCATATTTCCATCATATGTTGGAACAAATACATCACTCTCCAGAGAGACAAGATAATCCAGAGCTGCCATTTGAGTCGAGTGGTTCTGGAAAAACTCCAAGTCTGATAATTCCAGCAACGACTCTTTTCTTACCTATTCCAAAAATTCATGCAGCGGTTATACAACGTGAATATGTGGGACCAAGTGGAACCTAATCATATTGTATACTTTTCGGCATGGTCAACGGGGGGCGGTATGCCCCATTGTGAAGCGGGTTTGGGAGCTATTATTATAAGGGGAATGCTACAAGTACAGGGCATTCCCCTTTACAGCCTCACAGGCCCCCTCACTGTAGAGGGGGCCCACCATTTTTTTAATCCTTTTTTCCTTCAGTGGGCCCCCTCTACAGTGAGGGGCCTGTGAGCCTGTAAAGGGGAATGCTCCTGTACTTGGAGCATTCCCCTTATTATAAAGGTATATTGGGTATTCATACATGTATCAAATGGACATGAATATAATGGATTTTATCATGGGCTGTATTTTTATTTATTTATTTTTTGGAAGAGGTGCGAGAAAAAAAAAACTTGTAGTTCTTACCCACTATAATGAAACAATCATGCTACTTGTACCAAAAAACTTGACAATATTGTTGACAAAAAGTCACATGACGGCCCGTCGCCGCAGGTGCCCCCCCAATAGAGGGCTGCTATTTGGTGTTCTGTCAACAAAGTTGTCAAACTTTTCGGAACAAGCAGAATAATTCATAATGAAAACTTGCAGAAGCGAGTTGTTCTATCACATTGAATAGGAATCATTATCTTTGCTCTATTTCGGAATGGTTTTACTAATCATTATTGCTCTCGAAAATGGAGATTAGTGTTTACTTCATAACATAATACAACAAAACATCAAATTTGGTAAGCAAAGCATATTTCAATTACTGACCAGATTTGGAAATGCTGCGGCCAAACTTCTAATTCTCCTTTCTCCACCATATATTTCTCCGGCAGCTATATATATCTGAACGCTTCGATCAATGCCCAGTGCATCTAGGACTAGAGAGGTTTCTTCAGGCGTCAAAGGGCACAAACCTTCTTTCCTTTTAAGTTCAGGATCAATTACTTTCTCTTTCCACCAAGGATTAGCATATCTAGTTGACATTTGTTTTACGACAGTTAATGAGATTCTTTTCTTTTAGAGGAACGTAGAAAAGATATCAAAAGTTTTTCATCAAAAAGAAGAGATGATACCTCATTCTCGTCAATTCATTCACCTCGTTATCATTGCAGCCTCGACTACAGCCAGAAAAGGACAGCATGTCCATTTCATATCTGAGGTGGAGGACTAGGAAAGGACCATTTCGCCTCAGGATCCTCACAACTTTTCGACCCAATTCCTCTATCCTGGAAGTGAATCTCAGGGAACTAAAATTTACTTTACACCGTAACTTCTGAATCTCCAAAGGCAACCCATTATTAGCAAGCCGGGCATCAGTCCTATTCAGATGTACAACTTTATGCTTTTTAAGAAGAGGAAGAATCTGCCAAATGAACGTGAACCAACAATATTGCCATCAGTAAGAATTTATTCCCCTGCCCTCACACCCCACCCGAAAAAGGAAAATGAAAAAAAACCTGTTGACGGTAGTAAGAAATGTTCGACCAACTGACAGGTGGTAACTCATAGAACTTTCCTAGTTCAACCCTCCGTTTAAGTCTTGGTGGAAGGTCTTTCAATATTCGGACTTCGTCCCCCAAAGATGAAATGAAATGATCAACGTCAAAAATGTCTTCAAATTCACTGCGAGAAAGAAAGGCATCATCAAAGAACAGAAAAATAGTGTTTATACTTCAGAATAATTGCATGAACTGTAATCTAATCCACCTCGGATCTGCCCAAAATGAAGTTTTGTCCAATTCTGGAACTATAAGAGTAATGTTAAGATATCTCGCAATAGCAACCATGTCACATATCTGCACAGTAAAGGTACTGGTGAATCAACGAACACTGATGCATCATTAACAAGCCGAGGAACATTGAAAAAGACTCTGTATTAAGAACATAATAAGAAACAATAAGCAAGGAAAGAAACTCACTGCTGCTCGCATTTGGTTAAGGCCTCCATTGCAAGAAACAAGGAGATATCCGTTGTTCTTATACACCCCTGCAATAAATGAAAACCAAATTCAAGAATAACTGCAAATGACGACATTGATAAAAGTAACGCTAGATGTCGTAGGATGAACATAGTCATACTGTGCACAGCAAGCATTGATCTGTAGTCAAGTAATCAAAAATCCAAATAACATACACGAGGACCGTGATTCATCACAAATACAGAAGAGAATAACTTGATTACAATCGAGATATCTTGATATAAAAAATACACAAAAAAGTCCAAATAACGATAAATTTGGGACGGGTAATCATGGAAAGGTGAAGCACACATGTACAGGTATGCGGATTATTGAAAAGATACAAAAGAAAGCAGTGATAACAATAAGGTAAAAACCAAATTCAAATCTCAGAGTTCCAAATGTCATATACTGCAAGCCTAAACAGCCCAAACATAGGAATCAGAATTAGCATTTGTACTCAAAGGCAAATTACTCACTTTTTGGAGGAAGAATTTTTCGTCGGATAAAAGACACATTTGCATCTGTATGTATATTCGGAGGACTAGAACAAGAAGGCCAACTCTTCAACAATGTTGGCCCCCATACTTCTCCGATTGCCACCAATTGAATAATACAAGTCCACAGCAACAACGTAGTGATTGCCCTTAAAACCCACAGCTTCATTGTAGCACGAGATACGCTAAAGAACTCAGTTTTCGCCACTTCCTCTTCACTCGAAAACTTCACTCCCACATCCCAACTCTCCTCATACTGTTTTCTCTTCTCATCTCCATCCTCCAGTTTACACATTATAATACCATAAAAGCTTCGGATGCCAACTAATCGATTTTCAAGCCTGTTCAATGAAATGATGTCCTGATGATAAATACTGGGAACAAACTACAATGGAACAACTAGACAAGATTGTTAATTAATGATTTTAGGAGTAATTTATAGCTGAAAGAAAATTTCTGGAGACTACTTCTTATATATATATTTTTTTCAAAAAAACTTCTATCTTTACGCAAAACAAGGCGAATCTTATAGTTTACTATCATTAAATGCATCGTCTCGAAGAACCCAAAACACAAGCATTGCTAATTAAGACACTGTCTTAATATCCTAAGCATGACAGCGCTTAAACTCTCATCACATTAAAGAGATAGATAGATATTGAGTTTATATATGGAAAGCAGCCATATCTTGGATGAAATGAAGCAAATCAATGAAATATCGAAAATTAGAAATTTGTAAAACCCTTCTCAAGATTTTGTAATTCGGTCACATTCCGGCGAGATGCCACCGGAATTTGGCCGGAAACTCAGTAGAAAAAGCAGTTGCAAGCAGTGGCAGAAGGGAATTGTATATTTATAAAAGTGAAAACTTTAAAGTCGCGGTGGTTATGATATGAAAGTTGTTAGGTTTTTTTCTCAATCTAGGTGTGTTTGATCCACATTATTTTTGAAGAATGTATTCTGAAATAATAGATTGATGGATAATGTGTGATTGGAAAAGAAAGAAAAGTTATTGATGTTATGAAAAATATTATTTTATTGAAGAATATATGATTGAAAAAAAGTAGAAGAATGAAAATGAAAATTTTAACGTGTACCAAACATGGACTTAATATATCAAATATGGGTTTAATTATGACACGTTTAATAAAATGGACGGTATATAATTAATATGACGATGCCTTCGTCCAATTATCATATTAAAAATTGAAAACCAATGTGGGATTTCAAAATTATTTATTAAATCCGTTTGATGGTCNAAAAAAAAAAAAAAAAAAAAACTCGTTAAATTTGATATTTACGGGTCGTGTCCTGAACAAGGCGAGAACAGAGTCGATCCAACCAATTCGCCTTAATCGAATATGAGAACGGAACAAAAAGACAAAAATACTCAATGTAATGGAGGATGGAACTGATTGTCTCGATCCCGTCGTGTTACGTTTGTCGTCCCATTAGTGGTATTAAAAACATTATTTTTAATTACTCTTTATGAAATTCACACTAATAAAGTCCAAAATATAAACAAAATCGTCATAATTTGTCAATCATTCATCATAAGGCTTTGGAATCCGTGATTTATTTAATTTTTTTTTTTTTTTGCCCTTTCTTGAACATTTCACTCTTTTTCCTACTACGAAATTTAGCAATTATTAAACTAACTTTTTTTATGAAAAATAATTTTTTTTTTTGTCTCTTCAAATTCTTGCCTTTTCCGTTGCTTCCTTTTTATGCAAATATGTAATTAAATTTTGATTAACAGTTGATTGTTATTTAATTAATGAATGATGAATCAACATATTTAAGTAATGGTAAAGATTATCACTCCCTTTTTTGTCTGGTTTTTCCCTTTTTTGTGTGGATATTGGGAAAGTTATTTTTTTATTTCTTTTTTATCATAATGAGATGTGGTGCCCATGTCTCCTCTGAAGAAGTTCATTCTCCTCGAATCATCACATCGACATGCATCTTCGAGAATCAACACATTTTACGAGAATTTTAACTGTTAGAAGGATATTGAGATTCCTCAACTTTATATTTTTTTTTTCTTTCATCTTTAATCCCACGACATTAAAGACTACATTATTCATGTTTTTCATAAAATTTATTTTGCTATGACTTCAATTATTTTACTTGTTTTGAATTTATGAACTGCAATACTTTGATGATTGTATATAAGAAAAAACCTCAAAGAAAATATTTTAGTGAAAGTTTGCAAATTATAATCTACGAAAATATTAAAAATGAAAGTTTATGAGATTATATCATAATTCTATATAAAAGTCAATAAAAAATAATCTAGAAAAGTTAATTACTTACAAAATTTTATAAAAGCACCTATCAACTCCACTTTGGGAGGATATGTTTCTAAATTCCAACCCAGTAGCTAATTTACTGAGTAGGTAATAATGGATATTAGTTATAAAATTTACTAAGTAGGCCATAATGGATATAGTTAGAGGTTTCTAAACCACTATTTTAGTATTGCTTTGGTCATGAATTAGTTTTAGGCCATGTTTGGTACGGATTAAAATCAGATTTTAATCTAAGTCAAAGTCAAACAATTAATAACAGCATCTTTCATGGATCCCACAACTTTTCAACTACACATTTCAAAATTTTAATTTCCACCAAACAATCACTTAATAAAATTGTCAGATTTAGTATCAACTCCATTTGCTTGGAAATTAAGAATTTAATGTCTACTTAAAATGTGCCAACTACATCTGTCAGAAAATTAATAAAGGCAAAATATGCATGTGATATGTACTTGGTACAATATAGTATTATAATTCATACTTCTCTACCAAATTTATTCATTCTCAAATATTTATTTTATAATTAAATTACCATTAAATAAATATTTGAATTGAATGGTATAACAAATAATATTTTTATATTTTTTGTTTACGATACCAATATATCCATACATTGTCGCTTAACGTAACATAATCCCGTTCAAATTCGGTGCTCGTACTTTTGGATAACAGATAAAGTTATTTGTATGTCTCTCTTTACCACTTGGTTGACCAATGGATGATGTTGCAGTTTTATAATGATCGAATTAAATGTGTGAGATGTAAAAATTGGTGTGAGATTGTGTTAAATATAAATTCGACAAATCATGGTATAAAAAGAGGCGTACATGTAATAAGATTGTTTGTATAATAGTGCTAACAAAGCAATAGTAAAAATAGACCTTTAGTTAAAAAAAAAAATTAAATGATTAAGATTTAACTAATTATAAGAGCCAAATAGTACTTGTCTCGTGAAAATTAATTTTAAAAAATTATATTACTATTAATAGTCCACAAAAAGTAATTAAGCAAATAAAATAATCATCAAACCTTAAAAAAAACAAAATAATAATAATAAGGCAGCCTGTTCAACGCCAACTAAGAGAAGGTTAACTTCGTCTAGTCGGAACTTAATTTGTGAGAATTTAGAAAATTAAATGGATTATATTACAAATATATTTTAAACGGACTTCAATCATCATTTTATTTTATTTTCCTTAATCTTTTTTTAAAAAAATGTGTATAAATAGAATACCATGAACAGATCCCATTTGCTATTGGCATCAAAGTTTATCATCCTTGCATTTTGGTCCATCGATAATTGGAAACATGAAATTCTTAGATTATATATTCTTATTTTCGACAAACATTTAAGACGTACTAAATTATACAATTTGTATTTAATATTGTTCAGTCTACTTTATTAAGCATGACATTCAATGTATAAGAACATCGAGTATGACTGACACATAAAATAAAAATAAAGTTGTGTAGAAGTAGAATTTGAAGCGACATTATTATACCAGACTGAATAAATAAGTTGAACCACGAGACTAGAATTTTAACCCTACACCAATGTATGTATATATTGATTCATACTAAGGCTATGCTTAGAACACGTCCAAGTAACTTTCTTTGTTGTCATGGTCTTCTTCACTATATTGTACTCATTTTCACATAGAATGCCACGACAACTTAATTCTCTATTCTTTTGAGTACATGTTTTTCCAAAATTACTTACAATTTGTCTATAATTAATTTTACAAGTACCCCACTTACCATTTAGGCAAAGCAAGAAAAATTCATAGAACAATTGTACAAGAGAGCTTCTAATTGAGCAGAATCATCATTTTGTGTATGGAAGTTCACCAAACAAAAAAGTTATAATGTCTATCTTAAAAAAATAAAAATACTTCACTCTCTTTTATGTCTCGTGTCTTACCATTATCTACCAACCCTCGCCACCACATCTTCCATTGAATCCTAATGTTGTAATGCCCACCCCTGTGGACCTGATACCCATTCCAATTCATCGTTATGGAGGTAAGAATGAAGATGGGAATGTAGTACAATAAAAAGTTGAGAGAGGTGGAGAAGGTAGGAGTTGGGGTATAGATGAGGTGCTCAGGAATCAAGAGGTAGCGGAAGTTAGAAACAAGTTCTACTTAATCTTGATGCTGGTTTGACATTTAACCGGCATCCATCACATCAACATAATTTACATATGCCTTCCATCTCGAGTTCACTAAAGTTATATGGAGAGAGTCATGTCAATGTGTACGAGGATAAGGTTAAAGCAAGAAGAATAAATTTGGCGGTGTTTTTAGAGAGTAATTCCGAAAAATTCTTTGTTAAAATGATGGGGGTATTAAAAGAAAGAAGGCAACTACACATAGAAAAAGAAAAGAAATGAAGTGAAATGACAACAGGGTAGGTAAATGAAAAGGATTTAAATGCAACATCAGTGGTTGGGTCACATTTGGAATAAGTGCAAGTAAAAAAAAAAAAGGTTATTCCATTTCGAATAAATGCACTTAAGATGTTTACAAGTGCAGTCAACTTTGGTAATTTAACAACTGCATGATGGTCAGTGCTCTTCCACCGAATTCACGTTGCCTTATAAAAATTTAGTGCTATAAAAAGTTTGAGTGCTAAAATTTATAATAATTTAAGAATAATTTATGATCGAGTTCTAATACAAATAATTTGTGAAACAACAATTTTAGATCTGCGACTCGATCGTCACATTTCCAATACGTACAAAAAATGGTGGGAAAATCTTTCGAGTTCATTTTTACACTTTATATGGAGATATAAACAAAGTGTAGAGAACAAAACTAAGTGACGAGACTTGAAATTAATGAATTATTTCTAGGAGTAAGGGGTATATTGGAAAGAAAATTCAAATAAGTAAATATTACATTCGCCAATAATTTAAAACATTAGATAAATTGGCTCAACAATATGCAAGCTAGATTAATTTTTTATCAAATGTCTAATACATATGCATTATGCATTTTCATACTTTCCAATGCTATGATGTCAATTTGAATTATTTTCATCTAAAAGTGCAAAACAAAAAATCTTAAATAAAAATTTTGCACGTGTATAATAATTTCGAGAATAAGTGGCTAAATGTAGTGAATAAAGGTGCATCATGACCTCGTCAAAGTAGTCTCCTTAATTATCTATTGTCAAACTAATCGGGTAGTACGCACGAATATACCACTTGTTAGAAATTAAGCCAATTTAAAGACGAGATAATGGATAAGATGAAAATAATAACAATCATAGCAACACAAGATTTACGTGAAAATCTAACTGTGAAAAATCATGGACAGAGTTGGGGAATTCACTATATCAAAAGTAATGAGTATAATGGACCTCTCTAGACCAAACTAATGAGTTGAACAATTGATCAATTTCAATATGTTTTACATCACATATTTATAATCAAATAATCCCTAACACATTAGGAGAATATAATACAAATAAGAGTCTAACACAAGGTGAAGTCCTATTAAAATAAGTAATACCAATAACGGAGTGTTTGAGTTGAAATAGGAGTTCAAAACATTGTTCAAACTCATTAAAGTCCTCTATTTCTTCAAGACTTCTCCAAATCAAACAACTAACTCCAAATATACCTCCAAATCAAAATTCTTTCTTCAAGACTTCTCCAAATCAAACAACTAACTCCAAATATACCTCCAAATCAAAATTCAGGTTACGCCGAAATTTTAACAAACCTCCTCTTTGACACGAATTCCACTATAATAAACAAAGCTTAAAAAATTCTTTACTTGGAGACAATTCCACTACAATGAATAAAACTTAACTCTCAAATTTCAACAAAATTCTCCAAACAAAACACCCCCACCAAATTACTCTACCTCTTCCACAAAGCCCTGCAAACTCAGGGACTGGGATTTGAATCCAAGTACTGCTTACCAGTAGAATTATCTTGGACACCAAACTTTCTCGAATCAGCACAAACAACAAAATCATTAAGTTCACATCCAAGTCCATCTGAGTTAACAAATTTGCTCGAATTATCACCACAATCAACAAGATCACTACTAACGCCTTACGTTGCTTCTCCTCCAGTGTCCAAACAAAATCTGCCACAACAAAAATCTAGTATTGTAGTCGAAAAACGAAATATCAAATTTCATACTTGCCATCCCGAAAAAATCAAACTTTGTTTCGAGTTGATCAAATCTCGCTCTAATATGAAACTAAACTGGCTCTCTCAAGAAATGTCAAACCTCAGCTCTGTTATCATTTGTTGTCAAACTAACCAAGTAGGAAAGCGCGCTGATACCACTTGTTAAAAATTAAGCCAATTTAAAGACGAGTTATTGGACAAGATGAAAATAACAATATTCATAAAAAAAAAAAAAAAGATTTACATGGAAACCTAACTGGAAAAAAAATCACAGGTAGAGGAGGAGAATTCACTATATCAAAAGTAAATGTTGGGAAATAAAATAAATTGAGATAATATACATGACACGATATGAATTATATGATCGTAAACAATCAACAAGATAAAAGGCAAAGAATTAATTGGTAGAGAAACATAGTATTTTATTCAATTAATTAATATGGAGAAAACAAATATAATAAATGTGCCTACACAATTTATTCTATATTTCAATAATACAAAATTTATCAAAAGAGTTTAGCATTTATAAGGGTGGATGTCAAACCCTAAAAATATCACAAAGATGTAAATAAGAAAAAAAAATAAAAAAAAAATTCACGTGGAATAAAAGAAGCAATATTTTTCTAATAAAAACACATGTAAAAAAGGAAAAAATATTTTCTTGAAAAAATCTAACATAATTTGGATCAAAAAATCCAACATAAAGAGTACAAAGGATCTCTGTGGACCAAATTATTAAGTTAGACAATTGATCAATCTCAATATGTGTTGTACACCACATATTTATAATCAAATAATCACTAACATGTTAGGTATATATAATATAAATAACAGTCCAACACAAGGTGAAGTTTTATTACAATTGATAATACCAATAACGAAATATTTGAGTTGAAATAGGAGTTCAAAACATTGCTTAGACTCCTTCCAGTTTCTACTTTTTCAAGACTTCTCCAAATCAAACAATCAACTCCAAATTTACCTCAACAGAATTCTAACCACACTGGATTTCTAAAATTATCATCATTTGCCTTAATGCACTCGTATGAACAAATCACATAAATAAATAAATAAATAAAAATTGGAAACACATCCTTTCAAAAACAAACAATATTCTATACAAATAGCAGTGAAATCGGTTGAGCTAATTCCTCCTCCTCCCCTCCCTCTCTTTGTCGTCCATATTAATCAGCCATATTGCGATTTGATGGTCTCTGTTGGATAAGTACACGAATTGGAGAAGAAACACAACAAAATATTGTAGTAGTGAGATCAAACTTAACAAAATGAACACCGAAGCCCTAAACGCGCAATCGTTGTCATCAAACTAAATTTGCACCTCTCCGGATTGATTGAGATGCTTAATGATTTTCAGCAAACGGTTTGTAGGAGTAATCAAATATTGTTGCAGAATTACTGCAAAGCACAAAATGTAATTCTACCCAAATTTGAAAACATAAGAGGAAAATTGAACAAGGAAGAAAAGAATCGATTTTTTTATTGCTTTGGAATGATTTATTTTGAATAATGTTTTCTTAACATCTTTCAAATGATCTAGGATAATCTACTTATAGCCCTCAGAAGTATGGTACAAAATGATGGAAAAAATTAATGAAAAGTTGCCAAATTCAAAACCACAACGGCTATAAAATGATAAAAAGGCCAAAATTATACTCTATGCAACCTCATAGAACAAATCTATGCGGTCGCATAGAAGAGCTCGATACGAGGATTTTAATCCCTGTTGAGGGCCATGTGACCGCATGGCCCTTTGTGCCAAGAATTTGGCCTCCACCACCATTTTATCATTTCAAACTCAATTTATACATTTTGAACAATCATTTCCAACAATCCTTCACTTGTTCAAAATTGAATAAAATCACATTTGAATCTAACCATAGTGTAACTCAAATAATAAAGTAAAGTAGGAATCAAAAGTAGCATGTACCTTTGAACCAATTATTCTGTAGATACCGGTTCGAACACACATACGAGTATCACGTGTTCTCAAGTTTTTCAAACTCATTTAGCGATATTATGGTCTCGCGCTCATCCTTTTCAATAAACTTTTAAGAGAGAAACTCCAACTCTCTATTGAGGCGGCACCACCTTAAAGTTTATTTATGTGAAATTCTTCTAGTATCTTTGTTACTTTTAAAGATATTTGTACTTAGTAATATTGAACTTCATTAAGAGTTTAAAACTCATCCCTCACTTCAGTAACAACCAACACTATTATAAATAGGATAGGGTTATCGCGGATATCAATAATGCTGAAACTATCCACATATTGAATGACTTGTTGTTAC
>CAIGRF010076532.1:0-21648 GCA_903798235.1 Fraxinus ornus | reverse complement strand
TTTATTTTAATCATGTTGTCCTTACATGTATTAGATTGGATTTATGGCATGTGTTAGGAGTAGGTCTAGTGTCTACTATATTCATCTTATGCATCAATTTCACAAGTGCTTTTCATCTACTAACATCGTTCAATTCAATGTCCTTATGTATTGGTGTTAGTAGTAGTTTTGGTGAAAGGCAGATGATTACTATGCTATGGAATCGAGTCTTGTATGACCCAGGTGAGGGTAGTTGGGTGATCATGTGTACGTGGCGAAAACGAGTTCAAATGAGGTTTATGCTACATCCTAGAGGAGATGGACCTTCCCATATCATTGTTATTAATGAGATCGATGGACACGGCTTGGTTCTTTGGGATAAGTTGGTGATTATCGACATTTTTGAGGTTGCTAATGTTGCTGTGTTTGATGTAGGTTCAGATTCGAGGTCGAATCCTTTCGAAAAGAGAGGGGATGATGTGATCTAGACAAGGCTTCAAACGAGCAAAGAATCGAAGTGCATTGAGGAGGAGTCAAGGTCGAGCTCGGGAAGGAGTTGGGGTTCGAATCAAGCCAAAGAAGCCACGCAATCAAGTGATCAAGCCACAAGGTTCACCGGGATGAAGTTGACGAGCTAATGGACAAGTTCCATGTTGGGGTCGAGGAACAGAACAAGCTCAAAGGAGTCGGAATCGAAGGCCGAAGCAAGGGAGCAAAATGGAGAACCATGCGGCTATATGGTTCCCCAAGTCATGCAGCCACATAGCTAGCACCTGAGAGTTTCATGGGCAAATTGATTTTGCCCATGCGGTCGCATGGGCCAATTTCTGGCGAGAATTTTCAATTTTTATTTAATTTTCTAGTTTGATTCAATTACCTTCTTTTAGTATCTTTTAGCATATATTGGGCCCAATTTCGTGGCAAATAGGGTTTCCTTAGTTTTCATAAAAATACTTTGCATTATTTCATTGTAAAAAAAAAATAAACTTTCATTATTATTTGAGATTGAATGCAAATTTGACGAGATTTATTCCTCCAATATTCTTGGTGGTTTAAAGATCTAATTGAACTTATCAAAAGGAAATCGTAATTCTTTTGTGGCGTTCTCACTTCACGGTTCTTATTTCGGGTAATCAACGGGTCGGATTTCTTATGCATAATCTCGGTTCTTGATACAGGTCGGGTTGGAATCATTGGCTACGGGAAGACATTGTCGGCGCATACTAGAGAAGAACTCCGTGCTGCGTTGAGGGTAACTTCGTACAACTCAGACAATGGTGTCCGTAGAGGAGCAACCTTTCGAAATATTGTTTAATTCACCAGCAAGGAAAAGTTAATGAATTGAAACATGTTAATTGATATTTACCAGAAAAGGAAAAAAAAGGCGCGAAGACATCGAATTTTTTTTTTTATTTCTTGTTTTTTGCCAAAAATTCTACTTAATTACATTTTACTCAAACTAAATACAATTTCACTTATTAATAATTTAATTCAAAAACATTAGAAAACATTCAATTCCATACATAAACGAAAATCATATTTCTTTTCGGGGGTGTTACCCTCGAGCCCCCACGAGGGGCACTGCCCCCTCGATCCCCGCAACCTCTACCCTTTTTTCCCCAATTCTACCATGTTGCCTCTAAATATCTTATTTTGTTTTGGGCAAGCCATCTTCTACTGTACATATACTCATAATTGTCGACTTTACATCCCTACTTTGGTCTTGAAGGAGGCCAAAAGGCAAAAGGTAACTTCTTCTACACGTTTTGCACACAACATCAAATTCAAATTCACTATGTCAATTCCTTACCGACTGCCAAAAATCTCTTTGTTGAGCTCACAAAAGCACTACTGACTACCATGATTTTTGTACAAAACAATCCCTTCGTTGAGCTCACAAAAGCAATTGAAAATGAAAAGAAATAATCCTTCTTATAACCGTTAGTACAAAATTAAGAGATACGTTACAGTTTGTAACTTTTCCTACACTTTCTCTGCTTCAACTTACAACAACTAATTCATCTTTAGATCTTTTAATTCCCTACTGCAAGCATAAGAAAACTGCGAGAATTTTCACATCTGTGTTGTACTCAAGAAATCAGTTTAAATCGAAAATAGGCCTTCTGGGTTGTAAGAGCTGGTACAAAACTACGAGATAAATTACATTCTTGTGTGGAATTTTTCGAATAGACATATGGAGGTATGTGTATTGCATATTCCCAAAATACAATCAAAAGAAATTTCGTTTAATTATTTCTATTAGTTTTTCATATATGCAAATATGTTAAATATATTAATATATTTCATAGAGATCTTATTTCCACTTATGAACATAGTTATATGCGCTAATAGATTTCTTCAATTTCTGTTTGTTGCTTTTAGCCTCAATTATTTCATAACTTCGCATATTGTTGTCATGGATGTTCTGAATACATATTTCTATGGAGTTACTGCTTCTTTAAACTTCGAAACAATGTCCTATCGCAACAACAAACCTAATGGCAAAGAGAGTGACGACAATTGCTTCGTACTGGATGCACTAATCATCGCAAAAGAATAACTCATCCTATGTCATCTGGACATAATAATGCTGATGTTGATCCTAAGTCATCCGGACATAATAATTCCAATCTTGTGCGAATGCAATATCCTACGATGAATCATGATTTCCAAGATGCTGAGGCTTCTACTTCAAAAGACCAAGTTTCTTCTTATTTTATATAGCATTGAATTACAAAGTAGTTTTAATATATTAAAACCTACATGCGATACTTGTAAATATTGTAGTGCTAGAAAATTTTACAGAGAAAACAAATGTTTCTGTTTCTCTAATGGAAAAGTTTATCTTCCTATACTTGATTCACCTACTGAATTGTACAATTCATTTATGTCCAAAGAATCCAAAAATATGGAATTCCAAAGGCTTGTAAGAGGATATAATGATCATTTTGCTTTTACTTCATTTCGTGTTAAATATAACAAAAATCTCTTCAAATCATACAAAGCNTATCTTCAAATCATACAAAAGTATTTACGCATTTAGGGTTCAAAGGCAAATATACCATTATGTAAATAAACTTATCCCTCATAACAATAAGCCTTCTTATATGCAGTTATATTTTAAGACACAAACAATGAATTTAAAAACCGTATTGAAATTTTTGAAAACTTTGTTCAACATATGGACCATGATTGTTTTAATTGAAATTTTAAGGTAAATCCATATAGTACATTTTTTAGGTCATTAACTAATATGACTAACTTGGAAGATCATGAAATACACGTAAGATGTGATCCAGGACTTGATCAATGCGTCTTTAACACTCCTACAGTACCTCAAATAACTGTTGTATGGGTGGAAGACGATGAGAATGCTAATGTTGACGTTCCTGATATTATTATACATGATTATTCTGATGATGCACATGGAGTTTATTATTATTATGATTGTTATGATCCTTTGCGATATCCATTAATTTTTCCATACGGAGAATATGGTTGGCATAAAGGCATTGGAAGATCCATGACGACCTCTGTTCAACCTATTTCTGAATTTGATGCTATACATTCAACAGTGACTTCTGCAGCTGAATTTATTGAACATGAGAATGAAAGTTTGTAAACAAATTTTCTTCCACATTTCGCTCATTTGTATCGTGTAACAATTATTAATGAATCATCACTTTTTTTAGTGCTTAGTGGAACGAAGCACCGATCTCAGGTTTCTTACCGAGAATATTATTCATACAAATTAAAAATTCGTCCTTCCAGTATGTCTGTTTTACTTTACAGTGGTCGATTGCTTCAATAATATGCTGTAGATATGTATGTTAAGATTGAAACTACAAGATTAGACTATTTTCATAATAACCAGAAACAAATTTTAGTGGAACTTTACCAAGGTATTGTAGATGGTATTCAAACTGGAGAAACGAGAGGTTGTAACATTGGAAGAAAATTTCTTTTGCCACAGTCTTTTACATGTGGTCCAAGAGATATGCTAATGAGATATATGGATGCAATGGCTATTGTGTAGCGTTATGGAAAAGCAGATATATTTTTTACTATTACATGTAATCCAAATTGGTTAGAGATTAGGCAAAAACTAAAACACAATGATGAGATTCAAATTCGTCCAGATTTAATTGCACGTTTAGAGCAAAATTAGAAGAGTCAAAAAAATGATTTATGCAAAAAAAAAAATATCTTTGGCTTGTTGCACATATATATGTTATCGAATTTCATAAAAGAGGTCTTCCTCATGCACATTTTTTTATTGATTTTCAAATGCGGCCACAAAATTTGTTGTGCTGTAGATGTTGATAAAAAAGTTTGCTGTGAGATTCTTGACCAAAACAGATATCATTATCTTCATTCTGTTATTATCAAACATAATATGCATAGCCTTTGTAGGGATTTGAGTCCCAAAAATGTATGTATGGAATCTAACAAAAAAACGCAAAAATAAGTTTCCTAGGGATTATTGTAACGTTACTATATTTGGTGACAACTCATACCCTTTTTATAAACTTCACAATAATGATATTTGTATTAAAGTTAGAGGTCATATGTTGGATAAACGATGGGTCGTACTGTACAATCCTTATTTAAGTGCAAAATTTGATTGTCACTTAAATGTTGAAGTATGTTCTTCTATTAAAGTTGTAAAATATTTGTACAATTATGTGTACAAATGCCATGATTAGATTAATTTCTCAATTGCGATAGCTAAAACAGTGACAGAAATCGATGAAATTTCTGTTTATTAATATGCTAGATGGATATCTCCACCTGAGGCAATGTGGAGGATGTTATTATTCAATTTAGCAGAAATTCATTTAACTGCTTATTCTTTACAACTTCATCTTGTAAATCATCACCAAGTATGATATGACGACGAGGATGATTTAACTACTATTATTGAGAATGAAGATACAAGACGAACAATTTTAACAGAATTTGTTAGAGTAAATGAAGCAAATGAATTTGCTCATACATTATTATACTGAGATTTTTCAACACATTTCGTTTGGAATTCATCTAAGAAGATTTAGACTCCCAGAAAGGAGCATATTGTCGTAGGCCGAATTGTTTTAGCAAATCCTTCTGAAGGAGAACAATATTTCCTACTGGTACTTCTCAATCATATTCGAGGTCCAACGTCACTTTATCATTTATGAACTTCAAATAGATTTATAGAGAAGCAACACTTTTACATGGTTTGTTAAGCAGAGACAATTATTATGAAGAATATCTATCTGAAACTATTGTTTATAAAATGCTTACTTACACTTCTTATACTCTGTAACCCTGATAATCCAAAAATACCATGGAATAAATTTAAGAGTTATATGATTGACGATTACGTACAAGAAAATAAACCTCTAGATGTTGCTGAATCATAGGCTTTGGAAGATATAAGTTCTATTCTAGAATCATTGGGTAAAAACATAAATGATTGTGAAATAGTATCATTCAATGTTAATATAGATGAAAATGAAAGGTTGACAAGAATGGTTGCAGAGGAGATAACAAATTTGGATATTGGAGGGGGTTATGCTTGTGCAGCAAGCTAAAATAATCGGTAACAAATTGCGTATAATACTATCATGGAAAAAGTAAATTGCAATTCAAGAGCAATTTATTTCATTGATAGTCCAGGAGGAACATGTAAAACTTTTCTATATAAATCACTATTAACTGGTGTGAGGTCGTAAAATTTAATTACTTTGACTACTACATCGTCTAGAGTATCTCCATCTCTTTTACCTAGAGGATGAACAGCTCATTCAAAATTTAAAATTCCTTTGGAAACAGTTGAACGAGTAATCTGTTCTGTTAGTAAACAATCCGCTTTAGGAACTTTGTTGAAAATGTCAAAGTTAATACTCTTGTATGAAGTACCTATGGTAAATCATTGTGCCATTGAAACTGTTGATAAAATGCTTAAAGATATTACTGATTATAATTTGCCTTTTGGTGGGAAAGTAATAATTTTAGGAGGAGATTTTCGACAAGTTTTACCAATAGTACCAAGGGGAAAAAAAAGATGATATTATAAAAACTAACTTAATTTTCTCTGACCTATGACATTTATATTCACACATACCATTGGTTGAGAACATAAGAGAAAAATTCGATCCAACATTTTGTACTTACTAAGAATTGGAAATGGAACAGAGCAAGAACATAATTGTAATTGCATTAAACTTCCTAAGGATATAATTGTACCATTTGAAAACGAGATTACATCTCTGAAAAATTTAATAAATCATGTTTTCCCGAACGTAGAAATGTATGTTGATAATTTACAGACAATGGCAAACCGAGTCATTTGACTCCTCAAAATGAATGTGTTGATCATATTAACAGAATTTTACTTGATGAAATTCTTGGTCAAATGTACACATATTATAGTTTTAATGAGGCAATTGACAAAACAGAATAGAGTTTACAGGAAGATTTCTTGAATACTTTGACTCCAAATGGAATACCACCACATGAACTGAAGCTTAAGATTAACTATCGGTAATGTTAATTGCGGAATATCAATCCAGCTGAAGGCTTATGTAATGGGATGCATCTTACTTGTAGAAAATTTGATAAAAATGTCTTTATTGCTGAAATTACATATGGTAAATATTGTGTGAACCATGTTTTCTTATCAAGAATCCCTTTTGTACCTCTGAAAAGTGATCAATCTTCAATTTCATTTGAAAGAACTCAATTTTCAATTAAGCCATGTTTTGCAATGACAATAAACAACTCACAAGGTCAAACACTTGAAGTTGTTGGTTTGTATATATCTGAACTAGTTTTCTATTATGGTCAACTTTATGTAGCATTGTCAAGAACTAAAACAAGCAAATGTTTAAAAGTTCTACTCAAACCATCAAACACTGAAACTATGTACTTTAGATGTACTAAAAATGTTGTGTACAAAGAAATTCTTTCATTCATATATATTTAAAACTATAAATGTTTTGTAAGTATTTTTTTCACACTTCTTATCCACTATTTTGAAACATAAATGTTATACACATTTATTTCTATGACATTTCACAGATTATTAAACAACTGACATATGATGGTATAATTTTTATAACTTTTCCTCCTATGTTTTTTTATATATGTGTCTTCATTTAGATTATTTTTCCAATTGTTACTTAACGGTGTATAAATTGTGTCCTGTTAAATGAATTTTGTTGTTCTTCTTCAATTTTGCTCTCTCTTCATCAACAAAAAGAACAAACAAAATAAAATTGCTTAAGATCAATAAAATAACCGCACATCCCACGAAAAACAGTCTCAAACACTATACACCGTGCGTGGAATCTCTCTCCGCGGAGCGCGGAGAAAAATCCATGCAGCATGTAGTGAAAACTCCGCACAACTCATATAATTGTAGAAGTTTCGTTCCCCTTTCAAAAATTCTAAAATTTATGTACCTTCTATTCTGTGGAAATTGTTGTTATTTACAGATATTCAGATGAAGAGAGTAATGAAGTTTGAGTTTTCTTTCTTCAACTAGGTGCTCTTTTCAATGTGTCAAAAGTACTAGCAATGGAAAATATTAGGTCTTCTTAAGCATGATGACATTTTGCTCCAAAGAGGTAGGGAATTTTAATAAATTTTGTTAAGTATGGTTTAATAATTCGAAGAAAATTCTGCAAGGTACATATTTTCAATTTCTTTTCAGTTAAAGAAAATCGATTTCTTCAAAATGTGAGATTTAATAATGGAACATTTCTCTTTAAATGCATATTTTTTCATTTCTAACAGTGATGGATTCATTGAGAAAATGCTTGAGCTGAATGGGCATATAAGGTAGGCATTTGTTATGTGGATTATCAGTTCTTGGTTTAGTTCATGAAGAGTGATTAAATTGACTTGATAGGATTATTCTTTTTCCTCTTCATTTTCTTTTCTGATATTGTAACTTTTTTAAGGGAATGATATTCAGATTCCAATAGAGCATTAATGAAGAAATGATGGCAACGAGATAGGATTTAGTGTTTAACATCACTAAATCTGATATGAAGGATGAGGGAAAAGAATTTGGTTGGTATCAGTGTGTTCATCACAACAATGCTAGCTCTATCTATCGCTCTAGCTTTTGAGAATCTTAGCAATTTGAAACAAAGAGTTTCATTCTAGCATTTCTTCCTTCAGTTGATGTAAAAATTATTTAGTTTGCCGTTCATGTTTTTCTTTTGAATTATCATAGTATCTTTTACAATTATTGTACGATCAAGTTGATTTGCGGAGTTTAAATTATGGATTTTGAAATTCTATGTTTTTCAAGTACAACTATTGGCATGCTGACGATGATGTGAAGTTAATTTTTACAAGATAAAAGATGGTTTCAGTTGAGATGCATGACAATGGTTTCATAAGGTTTGATTTCATATTTAATACTCTTTTACACATGAGAAATGTCTACATTTGATAATGTTCTCGATGAAAAGCTGAAATTTACGGGTAGGCTCTGGATATGAAAGCAGGTGGAGTGAAGAAAAAGAAGCGGCAAAAGAAGCACTACAAGCAAATTTCCGAGGTCTCAGAAAGAGAGTTTCCAGAAGTTTAGTTGAACTCACTGGAAAAAGCCTGAAAATAAATCCTTCACTTAGGCAAAACAACTTAATTAATTTATGGAATGTTAATAGCTAAGGTTGGGGTACATTTATTTTATTCATTTGTGTCTTTTATGTTTAAAATTCATTTAACTACTTCTGTTTTTGTCTAAGTTCATGTAGCCAATCTACTCCAATCATTGGTTTGTTTAGTAGTGTTTGTTGAAATTATTGTTATGCCTATTTTATAAGTTATAACAACTAAATTGGGAGGGCAACATAATGTTCCTCACAACAGTTCTATCTCTATCTATTCTCTCTTCAATCAGGACAGATACTCATGTATCCATTTGATTTTGAGTTTTAAGTTTTTATTAAATAATCTCAACATGTTACGTGATCATCTATTCCTAGAAAATATATTATTTTGTCTTTATTTTAAAATGATTTTTTTTTAGTTCCTTAGAGCTAGGTATTCATTACATGGGCTATTTGTAAATCTTTTTCTACACTGGATATGTTTGTCTATCATAAAATTTCAGTATAAATCGCCAAAAAAAATTATCAAACATTATATCATATGTAAATTTACTTTGTTAAATGAAGATCATTTTCCTAACTTCATTTAATGTATATGCAATACTAACATAACCTTAAAAATAAGAGAACACGTGCATTGCACAGACCAAAACTAGTATATAGATATATTGTTTGAATACAGTTTTAATTACCTCATACATGAATGTGTGTGTGTGTGTGTGTGAGTGAGAGAGAGAGAGTTGACTGCTCCATTTGGTACCATTTCATGTCTGGCTGACTCAGTCGATGTGCATGCATGTGCAACTTAATAGGCAACTTCATGGCTTTCATCATCAACTTATTATTATTTTATTGAAATAAAGGTTGAGTGGATTTCTAATTAATTGAGTGTACAATTTAAAAAGCTTTCCATCATATTATGATAATAAATGTTGAACGTTTATGTGGTTAAGTGCGGTTAAAAGCTACTTATATTTTGATTTTACTAGGATGAGATAGGTAAGACAAGACCGACAAAAATCGAGAAGGTAAAAAAAAATAGAGAGAGAGGATAACCTGAATAAGCATAATTGCAGTCAAAATTTCATCAGGGTGGACTTTTTATGACTATACAAATATTAGACTCAAGTGCCAATGAAAACTTGCATGAAATTGACCCAATAGACAATAAGGGCCTTCTTGTGAGTTTTTTTCCCCCACTGATTTTGATCGATTTTGAATGGCACTGTTTGTGAAGGGTTAGAGAAATTGGTACTTGCTAGTATTTTTGGGCATCTATTTTGGATAGTTTAAAAATCATCCAAAATAGGTGTAGTGTAATTTTGTTCGATTCTCTCAACCCATCGAATCGACGAATTTTGACAGTTTCTCATTCATTCTAATTTTACCTCTTATAAAATAATTATTTTCACCAACGTATTTTCTTCAAAATTAACTTATAAATAATAATAAAAAAAAGGAATACTCTTAATAAGGATGTAAATATGCACTGGGGGGGTTATTTGAGAATAAAGAATAATTGTATTTCCATACCACTTCAATACAGAGTTTTGTGTACAATATATACAGACTTTCCAAGTACTGATTCTAATAGGAAATGCTGAAAATGAGGCTAAGAATCCTATCAGTTACAAGTTTAAAATTAAAATCAAATTTTCAAAAATCTTTGATTTGCTGGTTGTCACCCATGATTGTTGCCGTTGGTTTCAGATTTGATGCATCTTCCTTTATACGCCCCCACAAGATGGAGGTGCCATCAACAACTTCAATGTTGTTTCTAAGAACTTCCACACGCTGCCTAACAAAGGTTTTGTTAAGAGGTCAGCAAGTTGATCTTGATTGTTTACATGATGAACATTGAGAGTACCTTTTTGCACAATATCACAAACAAAATGTAAATCAATCTGAACGTGCTTCATCCATGAATGCTGGACAGGATTCAAACTCAGTTGGGTGGCTCCTAAATTATCACATAACGGTTTTGGGGAGCCTAAGATAGTGAAGCCGAGTTTAGCAAATAAAGAGAGGAGCCATAGTATTTCGGAGGCATAATTTGCAAGTGCTCGATATTCATCTTCAATCGATGATCTAGCAACGGTGTTTTTTTTTGAACTCCAAGATATGGGATTGGAGCCAAGAAAATTGATATAATAAGAAGTGGATTTTCGATCATCAAAATTACCAGCCCAATCAGCATCGGAGTATGTGGTGAGATTTGATGATGAGCTCTTCCGGATGTGAATCCCATGAAAAATAGTATGCTTCAAGTATCGAAGCAATCTTTTGGCAGTTGTCTAGTGAGTTGTTGTAGGTTTGTGCATAAATTGAGACAACTTGTTCACAGCATATGAGATGTCCGGGCGTATAAGAGATAAATATTGCAGGGCTCCAATCACACTTCTAAATTCTGTACTATCAACCGAAGCTGTGCCATCAATTAATGTGAGTGCAGTGCTGGTGGACGATGGGTTGTTAACATCTTTTGCACCATGCATATTGGTCTTTGTCAATAAATCTCTGATGTATTTATGTTGAGACAAGAAGAGCCCTTATTTTGTGGGAATAACCTCCATGCCCAAGAAGATGTTGAGCTGGCCCAAATCTTTTAAAGAAAATCGATTACCAAGTTGGGTAATAATGGATGAAATAAAGGTAGAGTCATTGCCTGTGATAACCAAATCATCCACATACAGCAAAAAATAACAAATAACAGATTGGGATTTGTAAATGAACAAAGAAGAATCAGCTTTGGAATTTTGAAAGCCAAAATCCAGAATTGCTCCTTTTAGAGCTGAATACCATGCTTATGGGGCCTGTTTAAGGCCATATATTGCTTTCTATAACCTGCAAACATGATTAGATTTTGATGCATCTTTAAACCCCGGAGGTTGAACCATGTATACATCCTCAATCAAATTCTTATGCAAAAATGCATTATTGACATCAAGTTGTCTCAAGAGCCACCCTTGTGTCACTACGACTATCAAAACAGTCCTGATAGTGGCCGATTTCACAACGGGACTAAAGGTTTCCTTGTAGTCCACACCCTATCGTTAATTGTAACCCTTTGCCACAAGTCTCGCCTTAAAGAGATCAATCGACCCATTCGCTTTTCTCTTAACCTGAAATACCCATTTACAGCATATAGGATTACACTGCTTGGGCAAGACTAAATCCCATGTGCCGTGTTTCATAAGAGCTATAAGCTCGTCGGACATAGCTTGTCTCCAATGAGGCTCACGAAGCATATAACTCACACAAGTGGGTTCTATAGTAGGAGGAATTAGGTATTTTAAGATTGTATGAAACTGTTTAGGTTTATAAATTTGATCATTGAACGAGTAACTATGGGATGAGTTCATGATGGTTGAGTGACATTTGGAGTAGAGAACACATGATTTTGAGAAATTGGAGGAACAGAGACATCCGCGTGTCATTGGGATAGTGGAATTTCATGGTGCATGGGTGAGGAAGAACCCTCAGTGTACTGCGAGGAATTAGGGCATGATTTATTTGCTGCAAATCTAGTGAAAGATGTGGAGGAAGATAAGAGGGAATACCTGAAGATGACGCGAAGTGATGACAAGATCTGATTTCACTGGTAAAGGTTGCGGTGGAGACAACACACTCATGGGTGATGTTACAATCTGAGACGAAAGAGACGCAGGGAGCTGTTGCACAGGAAGAGAAGCCGTGAATGGGTTTTTGGTTTCATCAAATGTAACGTGATGAGATATATAGAGTTTTTTCGTCGTTAAGTCGAGACACTTATATGCATTTTGAGTTTGAAAATAACCTAGGAACAAACACGGAATAGCTTTGGGTTGAATTTTGTTTGTGTTATATGGTTTAGTAAGTGGAAAACAAAGACAAGGTAGGTTATCAGTTAATGAGATAAGTGGTTGTGGAAAAAGCATGAGGCCAGTAAGACAAGGGAAGAGATGCATCATGTAAAAGAGTGAGATCCGTTTCTACTAAATGACGATGGCGATGCTCAAAAACACCATTTTGTTGTGGTGTGTGAGGAGCAGTAGCATAGTGGCTTATTCCATGAATAGAGAGATATTGTTTAAGCGCAATAAATTCAGCACCATTGTCAGAATGAAGGTTTTTTATTTTTGTTGCAAATTTTGTTTCAACGGGATGTTTGAATTGAGGAAAAATACTACTTACACTGGATTTTGCCACCATAGGATAAGACCAAATGTACTTAGTAAAATGATCAACTGGGATTAAATAAAAACAAGACCCATCAAGACCAACTGTGTTGGAGAGTCCCCAAACATCTGTGTAAATGAGATCAAGCGGTACACAACTTTGGAGACTATTTGAACGAAATGGTTGTTTGTGAGCTTTATTGATTGAGCAAGAAGTACAAAGATGAGACACTTACTCTTTTTTTATTGGAAGCGAAAAAGAATTAACAAGATCCTGAACAATTTTTTGAGAAGGATGTCCTAGATGCTTGTGCCACACATCGAGCGATGTCCGTTCATGCACATTTGCAACCATTTTAGAGGAGAAGACCAATGAGTTCGGAAGCGTGTAAACACCATTTTCTCATTCACCTTTGAGAAGAATCGCCCCCATGATTTGATCCTTCACAAGAAAAAAATATGGGATGAAATTCAATAAAGACTTTATTTTGAGTAGTGAAATGATGAACGGAGACAAGATTTTTACGTATACTATGAACACAAAAGGAATCATTTAAGTGAAAAGTACGAATGGGTGGATGGAATACCAAATAACCTATGTGTGAGACACACAAACTTGATCCATCACCGATGACAACTTCATCGGCTCCATCATATTCGGAGTGAACCGATGATTTTGCAAGATCGCCAGTGATATTATGAGGGACGACTGAGTTAATGAGCCACTTGGTGTCCGAAGCTGGTATCGTAGAAACACAATTTGCTTATGCCTCATGGAGGTTTATGCGAGGGCAATGTTTAGCAATATGGCCCCGTTGATCACAAAGTTGACACTTGGGTTGATACCGACGCTAGCCATTGGGCTTATTAAATTTCATGTTGTCTCGTGGACTACTATTAAAGGGATTGTGGGCCTAGTATCCATCAATTTTAGGCTGACCATATTTATTACCTTTGGTGAAGCCCCTGAAATTATTGGTACTGCTTGAAGAGTTGGGAAAAGTCCTTCTATTGGAGAAGTTAGTTGTGGCGACAAGCTATTGCGTGGAAGAATCAAGTCGACGCAGATAACTCTCATGACTCATAAGAAGATCATGAAGTTCTTCAAAAGAAATCGGGCATTCCTTCGCACGAATAGGAGCAGGAATTTTCCTAAAGTCTGATCCCAGACCATGGAGGATATATAGAGTAAGGTCATCCTCAGAAATAGGATGATCGATGAGCGCAATCTCATCGGCAAGGGCATTTATGGTATGCATATAGTCTTGAATCGAACAATTGTCCTTCCGGATTAAGGTGAGTTCCTCCTTCAATTGCATTGCACGACTCCGTGATTTGCTTGCATACATCATGTTTAATTTTTGCCATGCTTGTTGGGATGTGGTAGCAGCGGAGATGAATAGGGTTATGGTGGATGAAGTGGAGGAGAGAATGGCACTGAGAATTAATTTATCCTGCCTTACCCAATGGGTTTTCTGAAGGGCGAAAACAGAGGAGTTGCCAATGGGAGGGCACGGTTTATCACCAGTAACATAATCAATTAAATTGTAGCCAATAAGTAGAGCTTTAAATTGGGAGCGCCATTGAGGGAATGTGGAGGGAGTGAATTTCTCATTAATCTGAGATGTAATGTTTAAGGCAATCAAAGGAGCATCTGTGGTGGGTGGTGGATTATTTGTGGGCGCTGAAGACATTTCTAGAGTAGGGATCAAAGTCTCGTCGGAGTTTTGCAGCTCTGATACCATAATAAGGATGTAAATATGCACTATGTGGTTGTTTGAGAATAAAGAATAATTGTATTTCCACACCACTTCAATACAGAGTTTTGTGTACAATATATACACACTTTTCCAAGTACTAACGCTGAAAATGAGGCTAAGAATCCTATCAGTTACAAATTTAAAATTAAAATCAAAATTTCAAAAATCTTTGATTTGCTTGTTGTCACCCATGATTGTTGCTGTTGGTTTCAGATTTGATGCATCTTCCTTTATAACTCCATATCTACTGGCCAAACTTTCAAAAGCTTCCCTGCCTTTTGGAAATAGCACAAAATGTCCATGTGTTCAAACCGTCTATTTTCATAATAAAAAATGTAAAATTACCAACATACCCTCCCATTTAAATAGAACAAAAAGAAAAGAATAAAAAATAAAATGAAAAATTGACCTTTCAATTTGTTGCAGAATATACCTTAACCTTTTATTTTTACAGTTAGAGTCCCAAACATTTCACTTTAGCTGTAGCGGGAGTCCAGTGAACAGATTCCATCCAATATTCTGTTTGTCAACCATGAAATAGGTGTTTTACTCAAAATGATAAATTAAATTAGGGGTAAAATAATAAATTTATTTTTTTATAATAAAATAATTTAAACAACTAGATTAAACAAAAAAATGAAAATGAACTTTGTTCATCTTCTCTTCTCACCCCCAAAATCCCTAGAAAACCAAGTCAGCGCCATCGCCACCTCCACACGATGCAACACGTCCATCGCAACCACCTTAAACTGCACACCACTATAGCCAAACTTCATTCACATAAACACAGATTCAACATAATTCCAGCAAAATATCAAAACCGAGTATGTAACAAAATGCATTATGAAAAAAAGAGCTTCAATTCACAGAGTATATAACTAGAATATTTTATCAATCAATAGACTAAAACAAATAAAGAGAGAAATGGTAACCAGATTTTTTTTCTTCTTTTCTTATTTTGTTATTTAAATGGTATGATATATTCGTCGTTTCACAATTTTTTATTGAGAAAATGGACAGCAGGTGGTATTTTACACTAAACATTTGAAACAATGACATTTTCTACTATTTTTAAAAGGTAAGAAGATTTTCGACAGTTTAGGGGNTATTTAAATTATAATATTAACTTATAATTGTAAAATTTATTTATAAGTAAAAAATATTAACTTAAAATTTTAAATAAATATTTAACTTTAAGTTAAATTAACTTATATGTAAAAAAAATTTATCTATAAGTAAAATATCACTTATGAGAAAAAAAAAACTCATATGAAAAACTCTATATTGAAAATTTTGTTAGGGGACGTATTTAATTTTATTCTTTTAATTTTTGTTTTTTTAAAACTAGTGGATAATAAACTCTCAAGCATAAGTTGTGTAATTTTAAAAATTGCTACTAAAATCACTAAAAATTGATCCACTCATAAAATTCCAAAATTGGTACTCTAAAAAATGCTCATAACCAGTACGCTAAAACTCTCAAGCATGCCCTAAGGATTTTTTCAATAACTAGTCAGAGTTGAACGTGTAATACAAATTATTCTGAAATATTTTATAAGTACTATAAAAGTAATATTTAATACCAATTTGTTGAGGGGATTTGATGTGTCTCAAACGAACTAAGGAAAATAAAATTTAGGATATAAATTAAGAGTAGAAAATTGTACTCTCAAAACTCAACTTATATGATTCAAATTTTTTGTGACAATGAAATACTATAAATGAGAAATATTTTTATATTACATTTGGTATATACGAATTAATTGATAATAAATGAATTTAAACACCCATTAAAAATCGTAAATACATGAATAGAAATAAATTCATTTATAATAACTCTAGATTCATGTAGATCAAGATTCATTAAATCAAGATCCATTAAGTCTTGGTTAATGTCAATGTTAATTAATTGAAAATTAATAACATAAAATTCATACACGACAAGAATTTTGTAATATTTATTACATATTGAAAAACGAAAAATAAGGTATTATTGAAATAATTAAATTGTTGTAGAGTTAAAATCGTCAAAAAATGATTTTCACTTAATATGATATTTAATATATTATAGATGATGACCTCCATGAAGTCCTCATGGCAGATGACCTCTTGAAATTGGAATAAGCTCAACAATGAGTAACGAAATCTTGGTGATTTCTCTATCTAATGAAGGTAAAGTCCGCTTTAAAATTGTCTGTTCTATCATTGTGGCAATGGTGGCCTATTTATTAGTATAATCACCTTAAAATTGATGGCATCACCATGTCAATTGTGGTTAAGCCACCCTTGGAAAATAACTAACTTCGGACACATTTTGTCTTTAGTAATGTGAAAGGTGTTCATTCAATACTACAATTTTATATATACTAGTGGAGATCGTGCGTTGCACGATTACCGTTAGAATTTTAGAAAGGATTTTTGTTAAGATGGCAAATTATTTCACAAATGTATAATAGAATGAAGACAAACTTTAACAAGATGTTGAGCTTTTTTTACTTTTCATCGATTGAGGAAATAAGGTGGATAATCTGAGAATTCAATTCCATTCAGGTTGAATTTTCAACTGATATATCACATTCAACACCAGTTTCGCAATCAACAACTTTCAAAATAGGCACCTTAGCAATTGTGATTGGAAGAACACCAGAAATGTACATCTCCATCCTCTATTACAGCTCACAAAAGCTCACAAAGATTGTTATAACGTACTATCTATTAATCATATTGTCTCTTTTGATAACAATAAAATTCACACAACAATTTAATTAGTTGCTAATTAATTGAAAACTATTATGTTCTATAACAATCATTCAAAAATAAACACATATTTGGCATAGGAAAATTGAAATTATATTATAAATTTCATAATAAGGGTTCACTTAGTAAATGAGAATATAGCTTAAAACTGCAAAATTACAAGAAATCATGATTATTTTGTAGAATATCATCCGTTTTTTTGATAAATGAAGGAAAAGAGGATTAATCTTGAAGTTCTTGAATCTGTTCAATGGTTTTTTAATTGAATCATGTTGTACCTTCCCTTCGTAGCCCAAAAACTAAAGTTGGATCTTCAACTGATATAAATCCTATAATTTCCTCTTAATTCTTTTCAAAGATTAATGACTTTGTCTCCATTTGATTGCAATAATTGATGTTTAATATGATATGAGAGGTCCCTTGAATGTTTTCCCACGCTCTTGATTTATATAATGTGAAATTAGGATAAGAAACATGTTCAAATTAAAGTTTCAAAAAGTTCCAATCAAATAAAAAAAATTGTCTTGCATGGTTATGTTCCTGCGCAGCTATTAACATTTTTGTCATGTCTTTATTTTTCAATATCCAATTTAGGCGATTCAAAATGATTGAAAATCTAACTCAAAAGGATACAATTATCGTACAAATATAAATTTTCCAATTCGAACGTTTAATATGCAAAAATGTCTCTAATATGTGGTTGGAAATCTGAATTGATGAAATTTTTTTGATTATATTTCAATGCTTCACTCTTTTGACTTCTAATTGCATTCTAGTCATATGTGATCTTCAATCATCGTTTAGTGGTTTGAATCAACTATGGCTATTTGCAATTCGAGCTTTGGAAATCCTCATTTTTTGCCATTTTTGCTTCTTTGTTCTAATTTCACTTTCAATCATCGATTTTTACCTAACAAACAAAATATACAAAAGATTAGACCATAATTAATAGTAAAATCTCCTAAATGTCTGTATTCGAAGGCCCCATATAAGTGCATAAATGTCCACGTGGATTGTCACATATACAAACATGAGTTTATGTAGCAGTAGCACTAACAAAGTGATCTACTTGAAGTTGAGTTACTTGATTGTTGCTAATTAAAGTTTAGTGACCTAATCACAGTTATGATGAAAGTTTGGTGACCATCGGTACAATTAGTCCTTCATAAAACGATCCTAGATAAGATTAATTTATGAGATTGTGTTTATATCCGGTGATAATATAATCACTCATTAAAAAAAAAAAGATGAAAGAAATGCTAAAATAAGTTAATCACGAGTCAATCAAATCAACTACACCGTCTCTTTGTTGAAGGGGGCTAGTTGATGCAAACATAATTCGATTTTTTCATATAATTACCTCATGTGGCGAGCATACTATGCCCCTTTATGGTTTGGATAAAAAAAAAATTTAGATTTTTAGTAAATTTTGATAAAAGATAATGAAATGTGTGGTTGAAAAATTGATAAAAATTACGAATTTCATAAAATATATGATTAAAAATGAGTTTAGAGAAAAATGTGTTTTGCAAAAATTAAAAGGGGAAATTAGGCCCCATACGGTCAAAATAGGACTAATTAGAAAAATACCATAATTAACTAATTAATCATCACAAACCGTATTAATTACGTTCTTTGTAACAAAACCCTAAATCCCCAAACCCCACCTACCTTCCTCGTTTGCAGTCGCCCAAATCTCTCAAACCCAAAATCTCCCAAAATCCTATTCATCTCTCCTCTCTTTTCCCACTTTCCCCTCTCTTTTCTGTATTCATCTCTCCTCTTCCTCAAGAATAATACACATCGGCCTTGATCTATGGAAAATGACTGTGAAACCAATCACGTCCGTTGCTGGTTTTTTAATAGGAGAAGTACGACGATCGTTGTGGAGCCACCACCGATGATACCGTAGAATATGCTGATGGAGAGTCGGATCGGATGTTGAAATGGCCACGGCTTGTGTTGGACTCCACAGTTGTATAAGAGATTTGTGGTTTCTGTTGCTCATTTGGGGATCAAGAATGATGTGTCCATGATTATAATCTAGCCACAATAATTTCAAATAGTACTGTGAGAGGTGGATATTTTCTCATTTAAATGTAATGGTTGACTCGGACTTCTGAAGATCAGACAAAATCTTTTGTATTAATGGAGTGAATTTCAAGTATATAATTTATGTTTTTCTGTAAACCATTAACCGTTGCGCTGTCTCTGAAGATTCAAGTTGGTTTGTGGGATGCTTCTTTTCCATTTGATGAAATGTCTAGCTAGGAATTTTTTGTTTTTACATTGTCAAACTTGATAGTTTAAAAGGTTTGATTTGCATATTATTTGTGGAAAGCAAATTGTTGATTGAATTGATTGTAGTTGAAGCAAAAAAAAAATGGTTTTATAAAAAATTGAAATTGTATAATTGAAGAGAATGGGAAAGTTAGACGATTTTGAGGTCTGGCAATGACATAGATGCAAATATTTCGTTTATTGAATTGATTCCAAAGTTTAATTGGTATTTCGTCACTCTTTTTAGTCTTCACTTTATTAAACTAATTCTAAGGTTTAATTACTGTTTTGTCACTTTTTGAATGTTTATCACTTTTTGGAATTTTTGTAAGAAATATCACACTGTCATTTACTTAATTTTATGTATTACCATTTAAGGATGTCAAAGTTGCTCGTTAATTTTAAAAAAGTGACATTGTGTCACTTTTTTAAATTTTCTCACTTTTTTTAGTTTTTTGTCACCTTTTAAGTTTTTGTTACTTTTTAAGAAGATAAAAAAAATGACTACTAAGACTGCACAAATAGATGGTGCTATTTTGGTATTTGTTATTTTTTTTTGAGTTTGTGTCACTTTTTTGAGTTTGTATCACTTTTGGAGTGTGTGCGTCACTTTTTTTTTTTAGTTTTGTTACTTTTTTAAAGTTTGTGTCACTTTTTTTTAAAAAAAGTGACAATTTTTATAAAAAAAAAAGTGACATTGTGTCACTTTTTCATTTTACATAATATGTTTTACTTCCTAAAAATCTTTCACATGATTTTTCAAAACATACCTAATTTAAAGGGTATTTTTGTAAGTACCCCAAATTAAAACCAATTGGGCTACAACTAACATGACTAACCTATTTCATAGTAAGCATGCTTAGATATGAATGCATGTCCAATAAATATTTGCTTTGCAATAGACACTAACGCAACGATCATGCGACTTGTACATGGCCACATGCATCCTGTTAAACCATTATTATCCCTAACACAAACCTATGACACCAAGTAAATAGGTTCCAAGGTAAAAGGAAAAAAGAAAACGGAAAAAGTGAAAGGAAGGAAAAACTGGGGAAAA
Organism: Fraxinus ornus; assembly: GCA_903798235.1. Taxonomy (NCBI): domain Eukaryota; kingdom Viridiplantae; phylum Streptophyta; class Magnoliopsida; order Lamiales; family Oleaceae; genus Fraxinus; species Fraxinus ornus. The sequence continues at coordinate 1,043 of CAIGRF010076532.1, read as the reverse complement.
AAAAAAGAGGTCGTGCGTGCACGGACTCTCCGTGCTGCAAGGAGATTTCTTCGTACAACACGGAGAGAGACGAGATTTTTTTTTAAAAAAATGAATGGGTAAATTAATTGACTATAAATGATAAATTTTCATAAATTAATCAAAATCGTCCAACATTCAACATTTCTGTGAAGGAGTCAAATCTAATGAAATGAAAATAGCAAAAATCGAATTTTCTGGGTTCATGACTGCTACTAATTTACTTTAACTATGAGATCAGTGGCAACATCATGGAAATAAAGTAAACTATATAATTCGAAGAGCCAAGTTAAGCACACATTCTCACAAAAAATGAGTGAGAACAACTTGAACTCATGAAGACGAAACAAAAATAGAGAATACTATACAAAGAACATAGCAACCCATAAAGACAATGAAGAAAAAACTCACCATATCTACTCAGAAATAATTACATATTAAGATTAATGAAATGTGAAAGCGGTGACATATTATTGATACATAAAAAGCAAAAGAAGAAAACAGTCTTATAGCAGATTTGTGACCTCAAAGAAAACATTAAACAATGAAATATACAGCAAAAGAAGGGAGAAATCAAGCCGAGAAAACTTGTTATGTTAAAAAAATCTTAATGTTTCATGACGTCTGCATTACATCATAAATGATGTCATATGAACATTGGCACAAACTTGTCTCTTTTATATATTATAGTGATTTTTTTAACTTTGATTCACCCTCAATGTGAAAATCATGCCTACTTGTTATTAGAGATTAAAAATGAGATTACAATTTTATGTGGTCTTTCTCACACCTCTTAGGACAAATCAGTAGAAAAGCGGCATTCTCAATATCGATCTCCATTATATAGTGTAAAGAAACTAGGATGACATAACAAGCGAATATAAGCCTTTGTTTGATCTACGTTATTTTTTTCATTCTCATTCTTCTACTCATTTTTAACCACACATTTTTCAATAAAATAATGTTTTTATCACATCAATAACATTAAGTTTGATATATTGATTCATGATTTGTTGTTTAAAGGT
>CAIGRF010076521.1:967-12643 GCA_903798235.1 Fraxinus ornus | reverse complement strand
ATTTGTAAACACTTCCCAAACATGTTTCAATACAATTTGCAACTTAGTTGGCTAATATTAATCAATTACGTTACAAGAATAAATTGCTAGAATTTGGCACCAAATCTAGAGTGGAGCACAAGATCCACAGCATAAACATTCTAATTTCAACTTACACCTCAAATGCAAGCAGGAGGTCCTTGTATAGTATTTACAGATTGGCCATTGCAAGGACTAAAACATACTTTAGCTGAAAGCTGTATTACATTTTATGTTAATATTAACATGGGTTTCATATCAAATGAGGACTGTTGGTGTAACAGAGATTTATAAATAAGGATCTCCACCAGCAGCTTATCACACTCATCATGAGATTGTTTAACAGGTAGAGTTGATAAACATATTTGCCAAAATATCTTTGGAAAGGAAAGGGAGAAGAGGGTAATAAGTTGTTCCTGGCGAAAGAAAACTGCAAGATATTAAAGAAAACCACATTACTTTTCAGGTGCAGTAGAAAACAAATCTTCAAGTTCATTGGTTCGAAGAGCTCCATCCTGATAAATATCAGAACCAAAAACAATGTTTCAAGACATCAAAGACTAATATTTTACAAGAAAAGTCTAACATATAAACTAATTACATCTAAGTAAAAAGTAGAAATACGAATAAGCTACAGTAACAAATTAATTGAACATATTCGAATACCAAAACCTAATACAAATTACATAATCATAACTAACAAAACAAATGCTTCCCAGATCTTACAATGTAAATTTTCAGTGAGCAATAGCTTAAATGGACGAGAAATCAATATTTGACTTTGTTCCAAGTTATATGCACAGATGTTGTATAAAGATAAACAGCCAAGTCAGCTACTTATTACAGGCTCAGTCAACTGTAAGCTTTAGTATAATAGTATTTCTCTAAACAAATCTAAAGAGCCCATATGGCATAAGCAATAAGATGAAAGTGTCATTAATATCAACTTCTCATTCTAGCCAGTTGACATCTGTATGCACTTAATTAGCTCTTCACTTAAGCAAGGTGTTGCTCCTGAATGTACAATCTTTTCCTTCATTTCTATTTATATATGGTTTTCCACTTAAATATGGCTTTTCCTATTATTGCTCCAAGTCAACACAGCAAATTTTGAGGCATTACAGTAAGAAATATATTTAAATTGGTTTGATGCGTAATTTCTTCAAATGGGTATTGTGTGTGTGCATATGCATGCATAAATGATTATCCAGCTATCAACTATGTTAACAACTATAATTACAGATCCTTGTAATATGTTGTGTCCAGGTACATAAAAGATCAAAACTTGGAGCATTTTGTAGCTCGAGGCATATCGAAATTCAAATTCCCCATGTGATCCTCAGGCTCATTTTAAACAAAGGTGCATTGTTTTCTCTGAAACAACCTCATCTTAAAGTTTAACCTCAAGAAATTTATATGTTTGGCTCCTTATATGTCAAATTCATATTTTTGTCAAAAGCTTGACATGTAGAATTTTCATAAATAGCTGGAGGAGACACTTTAACACAAGGACTTCGTCAGCTCCAATACCATATTAAACCACCATATCCAAAAGCTTAAGCTATTCGAACGGAAAGAAGTCAAATTATTACATTTTATTTCAACAGTCTCATTATAATGTAAACAACCGTGGAAAGAGTACAAGTGTACAACACAGGAACATGTAAAATTGGCATAATATTAAGCGAAAATTATAACCAAAGCTGAAAACTATTTCTTTTTTCAAATAAAGCCTTCACTATATTCTCATATTCATTATAATCCAGGGTCATTGTTTTCCTATGAAAACATGCAGTAACAGGGGGATTTAGTTATCCTCAACTTGAGTCAGTCAGGAGCTTAATGCAAAACTCTAACGTCATTCTGTGAAAGTCCACACCGGCAATGAAAGTGAGATGATTCTGAAGAGCATACAACTGAACTTTTGAACTACATTAACGACATTAATGAAGCATAAAAACTTTTCGAACAAACAATCAAAAAGAAAAAAGCTCAAATGATGGGACATACACTGACCTAATAACAACACATCAAATCGAAATGAAATAAATAATCTAAAACAAATACATAAACTTCAAAATTTTAAACAATGTTAAAGAACCACACTTCACATACACAGTCAACATCATATGTGAAGAAAATTCTTCTGAGGAATTCCACAGCTTCATTAGTCAGCTCCACACTCTACAGAAATGAAATTAGGCATTAGGAATTGAAGAAAGAAACAAATACTTGCACAAGAAAAGGAAATATACTCAGAAGAGGGCTGGTACTACCAACACAAAGTAGGATACTTAAAGAATGGAATTGGAAGAATATCATCAGAAGACATTATCAACATGTCCTTCTTTATGTGATGTTCTTAAAGCAAGGATCATCATTAATCAAGCTACCACAAATTACACTAGATATATAACACTTTGCTAGTTACTACATAGTCCAGAGCATAGTTTCATGTATTAAGTTGATCTAATTAGTAATCAGAGCTTACTAAGTTTACAAGGTACCAGGTGATAAAGGATAGAATACAAAGAATCTTTACTTGGGAAAATAAAACATCAAGTAAAAATGCTAGACACTAGTGAAATGGACAAATTGACCTAATCTTATGATACAATTTTTTCAATAATCAGTCAATGGAAAAACAAGTATTGATCATCGCTGAAGCCGAAATAAATTACCATCCAATTAAAATCAGTGTCACTTGAAATTGATAAATCTTTACAAAAGAGGAGAAACAAAACACATACTGCAATGAAGCTTACTCATTATCAATTAATTAGAATTCCGAACTGAATTTTTCTTTTAATTTTTTTTTCTAAACGAACATTCTTCATTTTTTGTATACATGGCCAATAAGGGTGATATTACCATTGATTAGAAGAAATCTGGGGTAATTACAAGATAATCATACAAGGCTAAATTTAAAGGAATTGGTCTCTAATTTTAAAGCTCAGCAGTGGAATGAGGTTATTGTATATTATATTAGTTCAGTTAGTTATGAACTTAAGGTGTGTTTGAACCACATTATTTTGGAAGAATGTATTCTGAAATAGTAGATTGATAGAGAATGTGAGGTTCAAAAAAAAGAAAAATTTAGAATTTACGTGTAATATTATTTTATTGAAAAATGTGTGGTTGAAAAGAAAAATAAATATATATTCTAAAAATAATGAAGATCAAAAAATCATGACATTGAAAAGAACACACTTTAAGGTGATAACTTCATTTTTAGATTAAGGGTGTGTTTGAGCCACATTATTTTGGAATATTAAATTGATGGAGAATGTGTGGTTGAAAAAGAAGGAAAAATTATAGATGTGATGGAAAATATTATTTTATTAAAAAATGTGTAGTTGAAAATGAGTAAAAGAATGAGAATGAAAATTTTAAAGAGTACCAAACATGGGCTTAATATAGGATGGAAATCCGTTACCTTAACTTGGATTTCTCAAGTCTAAGTGACCCAACAATGAAAAGGTTGAAAACGAAAAATAAGTTACTTGTTTAACCGCATGAAATATATTAAAATTGTAATGAATTAAGTTCAAGGAAAATGGCAAAACGATCATAAATTGGAATAGAATGATAAGGTACATCATATAAATTCAAGCGGGTGGCATCAACTGAAGATTCCATTACGATTTTGACATGTATGATATTGAAAAAAGGAAGTGCCAAAAGCAACGATAGCATACAGATTAATAGGTGGCTCGACCAGAACAAAGGGAAAAAAAAAAAAAATTATCTTCCAAAATTACATATTAAATCTTACATAATAATAGCCAATTTTATCTACATGATAACTTACCTGATCAGGGTACCTCTTTATTGGAGGTGGCAGCTGATCATCACGGAGTCTGATTTCATTATTGTATCCAAATTTTCTTAGGACAGTCCATGTTGTCTCCAAACGCCCCTTCTCAATAAAAAGTGCATGGAGAAATAGGAAACCCGTTAATGTAAGACCACGATCATTAACACCTTCCCGCAATTTCTCTTGCACAACCCTCTTAACACCTACTATTTCAGATGGTTGTAAGGGAGCATTGAAACACTTGACCTGCATGTAGTTATTGCCAAATCAATTCAAGGTGATCAATTAGTGTAGGATGTAAGCTTGGAGTGATAGAGATTCTACAGGAACCATGTCCAATCACTACCGATTATCAGAGCTATGCATATACAAAGATGTAAATTGACTATCACTAATAGATCCATCAAAAAAAGCAACCTGGAAGTCATTCAACTCTGCATCACTGAGTGCACCATCCCTGTCATGATCACATAGAATAAATATCCTTTTCAAAGCCCTCACACATCGTGGCTTCAAAACTTGTTGTTCCTGATCAAACAGTGGAGAAGTCGGATGAAGCACAGCTTTTTGTGCATAGTAAAAAACCTCAGGAATCTGCAAACAGAAAAATGCCAACCATATAAGTATCCAGTTGTATCCAAACTTAACATGCCAACACGAAGTCAATGAGAGCATCCAAGAAATTAAAAAATAAAAAATTAAGCATATAGCACTATCAAAGGTTATCTCATGAAATGAACCCACTACAACAGCCTATTTCAAAGTGGCAGCTTTTCCTTATTAGAAAGTTCGGAAAGCAAACAAAAGCAAAGGAGTACAGAAAAATGAAGCCATAAATTATGATTGCCATCAACTGAGGAAATCATGGCAGTTATATTATTGACATGCAGAAACTCAATAATCTATAAAATGACAGGATTAAAAAGTCAATAAATCAATATGCATTGATTTATATGGATTGCGAAAATGCACTCAATGTTACCTGAATATGATTTATAGCTGAACATTCAATACAGGTTTCAATCTCACGAAATTGTTGCATTATGGGTGACATAACCTGTTCCAAACTAACAGGGTGTTGATCAGCCCTCTTATCTAGCATGCAACCGACCACAATAACTGGCACCTTAACCTGCTCAGACGTGAAAAAACACACCAATTAAGGTAACATAAAATGTAGAGGTCATTGCCTCTACCTTTAAAACGTGCTTATCTGATTCTTGGAATCTCAAATAACAATCAGAATAAAAACTCAAGACTTGAGAAACAGTAACAGAACGTCAATCTAATAAACAAATAAGGTTTCATGAACAGACCTCTAATCGTCGAAGTTCAGGAAGCCAGAAAGTACTCAACCGATCAAGAGTTTCAGGTCTATCACACGCATAAGTTAGAACAACTGCATCAGCTTTCGTAAGTTCTTCAACAAGCCTACCTCTATTCTGAGGACTGCATCTTGCAAACAAATCACAGAAATGATCAAATTTCAATTTTGATGAATTTAGTGGAAAAAAAAGGGTAAATGCAGTTGTAACAAGCAGTCAAAATAGAGATAATTTCAAAGATGCACATCACTATTATCACAATCACATAGTTGCAAAAACACATGAGACGGTAGATCATTTAGTTACCCCGTTACGGGAACAAATTTGAACTCAGTACACTCATTGCGAGTATACTTGCAGACTCATCAATTCATAACCACATGCAATGGTACACCTGTATTTTATACAAACAGGTACCCTTAGATCCATGTGTTCACGTAGTACTCAATAGTGAAATAATCATTTTACACAGAACAGAATAAGTTCTATTGCAAGTTCATATGATTGTCGGCAGTGTGATTTTAGACTAGTGCAACACAGAAACATACCATTACATGTACTTGTAGATTTGTTTCAATTGCATAATTTATTTTCAACACCTAACCTGGACATTATATTAGGCATATACAGCCACTGATATATTTAAAACTTAATTTGTAACATCAAAACCAAGTACATAAAGACTGTAACAAGCCAAGAATTGAAAGATAAGAGGAAAAAGAAGTTAAAATCACGATACAGTGAAGTGATAGCTAGCAACACAATAAAAAGAATAAAATTACAAGTTCAATTAGTTGCCCTAGTTCATTCACTTTTTTTTTGTAAAGCCATAGAAATACAAGTGACCCAATTTCATATAATAGGAATTATAAGCATAAATAAGCCCATTAGGAAAAGGAAGACCTGGAGGAAGTATCAATTATGGTGACGGGGATGCGGTCCGGGTAGATGTCTTCCGGCAGCCTAGTGGGTGGCAGCACCGGAGGAACATTGGTAGGAAAATTCTCCGCCGCAGCCGTGACTATCAAGCTCGATTTCCCAGTCTTCGCATCCCCAGCGACAACTATTTTCACGCCCGCAGCATTCCCCGTTGCAGCAGAAGCTGAAACACCACCTCCCGCCATTCAACTCACAATTTTCCTCTACACCACAAACGCAGTCAATAAAACCTCACCTGGGTTTAAGCTCAAAGCACGATTAATTACATATTTATGTACATACGAGTTGATTGAACGGATTTGATAGCAACCAAAGCCCCTCAACAAAGTCAAAAAACTAAAAAAATATTATATTTGAACCAATAAACAGATTAACAATATATGGGTTACCTTCTTGTGGAATGAAAAAGAGAGAGATCAGAGAAAAGTGGAATACCTGCTATACTTGGGGAAGAAGAAGAATCAAGAGTCGAGAGAAAGGTTGCTTTATTAAGCTTTAGAAATTTCTAATACTTTTGTTGCAAGGGTTTAGGTGGGCTCTCTTTCCGGCCCAAACCCATCAGGCGAAGAGAGAGATTTTTGACGGGATAATTGATGTTAACTCGTGTTTGGTACAAATTAATCTCAACAATTAATTTTAATCGTACATTCATGATTTCACAATTTTTCAATCACATATTTCATCAACTATTATCAAAATCCACAAAAATTATGATTTTAGTCTACAACAAATAGGGCTTAATAAAAATAGGCAATCATTTCTTCTATATTCATTTCTCAACCTTTCATTTCACATAAAAAGTGTTGACTATTTTTTTTTTACCAATATGTCCAATTCAAGAGCATGGTGAACACCAATATGTTGGGCTTGAACTTCGATGTTACCCGGATAATGTTCCAGATCATGCTAGTTTTGAACTTGAAAGAGGTAAGTTTACAAATTTTCACGTTTTGGTTACCTATGTTTGTTAACACGAAATTCACCTCATAAGCTGTCTTCATCCCTCATTTCTGAAACATTATTTGTATTTCTTAATATTAATGACGATTCATTTTATTGTAGTTGCAAGCTGTAGTTATATCGTATCTTCGAGACCTAGAATTTGTACACTAGATCGGGAAATCGATGGTCAATATGACTATGAACAGGATCGACTTAGAGCTGATTAAGTTGTACAGAATAATAAACATACTACAAAGTTTAATTTGTAGAACATTCCTACTAAATCCCATGTGCTTGTGCAGCCAACTATTTGTGAATAATGTGGTGCCAAAAAATTTCATAGAAAGAGTAACAGATTCTATTGTTCCGATGGCAAAGTTAAATTGCATATACACCTAATGAATTATATGAATTATTTACTTCAAATTCAGTCGAAGCATTGAATTTCAAAAAAAAAATTGCAAGAACTTATAACAACCATTTTGCATCCACATCATTTGGTGTCAAGTTTGACAAAGATTTGTGTAAGATGAATAACAACATTTATACATTTAAGGTTCAAAGACAAGTTTATCATTACATAAACTAGATGTTACCATCTGACAATAAGCCAACTTATTTACAGTTATACTATTATGATACTGAAAATGAACTATCAAATCGATTGAACATTTCAAATAAATTTTGTGAATCAACTTTACAAATCTTGATTGATATCCTAAGGATTAATCCTTACTCTAGGTTCTTTCGTTCATTGAGCAATATTGATAGTTTACATAAATATCGAATACAAATAAGATGTGATCTTGATCTAGATCAAAGAGTCTACAACACACCAATGACTTCACAAGTAGCCGCAATTTGGGTTGATGAGGATCCATTCGCAAACAACAAAATTCGTGATATATTGATTTATGGTCACTCTGGTGCTTCACATAGAGTGCATTATTATTTTGATTGTTATGATCCCCTTCAATACTCATTGATCTTTCCTTTTGATGAGTGTGGATGGCATGAGGGTATTGAAAGATTCAATAAATAAATGTTTCATTGTTCTTCTACACAAGAGAACCCTTTAAACATCAATAACATAGATTCTGCAAATGAATTGATTGAAATAGAGACTCAAGGTTAATAACGTGAAAACTATTTTTCCATTAATTTTAGTTTTTCGAATTTATTTTGTTTGATTTTTTTATTTTGACTTGTAGTTATGAAAAAGGGGAAGAAAATGTCACATATGTCTTGTCGTGAGTATTACTGCTACAAATTACAAGTTCGAAATTCAGGTAACTGTATTTTGCTCCATGTTAGTAGGCTCTTTCAACAATATGTTATTGAAATCGGTGAAAGTAGAGGTTATAAGATCGGTTGAAGAATTATTTTAACATCATCATTCACAGGTGGACCTTGGGATAATAAAAAAATGATATATGTCAATGTCGTTGGTTCAAAGATATGGTAAATCTGATGTGTTTTTAACGATAACTTGCAATCCTAATTGGCCAGAAATAGAGCAATTTATGGATTTGTGTGGTCTGAAATGTCTCCATCAGTTGTTTCACTACAATTACATCTGAAGACCANTCTTCATTTTTTTTTTTTTTTTAGTAATTTGCTTTGGTAACCTCAGTATTTGTGAATGAACTTGTAAAGATTCAATTGGTTAATGGTATAAGTGTGATTTTTTGGTTAGCTTGATTAGTTGAATCTTTTGATTGACATATTCTTTTTTCTTGTTTGTACACATAAGAGTTAGAAATACGCTATTCATCTTTTTGTATATGTGTTTGGCATGGTGCCTTGGATTGGCTTATGGAACATCGTAACCCATTGCTGAAAATTGGTTTTTTGTTTTGTAGACAGGGGAGAGAATTTTGTTGAGTGCATATGATCATGCCTGTGTTTTTCAATTCACCTGCACAAGTGACTACTTTTTTTTGGGTTTATTTTGATGTGGGACTAGGTGTTTACTTGAATTTATATACTAACACCTGGAGACAATCGTTTTTGCATGTATTTTTTTTTAGTGAATTTAGGATGGAATATATTTTGGTACATTGGGATACATAGTCGTTTTTCCGTGTTTTAAGGTTCATGTTTGGATCCAAGGTGGATATTACGACATATAATTTAATTCCAATGTACGAGATAACTTGCATTTTAAATTTTTTTAATTGTCGTTATTTATTAACTTTTTATGTTAATCATATAAGTTTTCCTATGCTTGAAGTGAAAATAGTACGTACTGTATGTTTGGATGGACTAGATAATGATATGTTATATTGGTATAGGGTGGAAAAAAGGTTTTGTATTGTTATTGACCTAAGTTACGTAAATAGACAAGCGAGACAATTAAGGTAATTACAGTTAATACAGGAATTGCCCGTTTACTGGATTATGAATTTGAAAGTTAGAATATATTGAATGATTCAATTTCATAATTACAGTAAAGGCAAGTGAATGAACACTATTGAATAGAACATTTTAGTTTTTTGACTTTGATTAATGAATTTGAATGTGCACACCTTGGCTCATTAGCTTTGGGAAATTATTCTCTTTCCTCTTTATCATACTATCATTTTTGTACATCTCATGGCTTTGCTATCTTTGTATGTAATTGTTCTTTGCCGTCCTTTAGTGTACAATTTATGATTCACTTCTCTTTACTGTTTGAATGATTAATAGCTTGTATAAGTATTTGATAAGTGTGATGTATCCCATTTCATTAACTAAAAACTGATTTCGCATGTACTGGCATTGCTTTATTTTTCGAAATGGAGACTCTCCTCTTGAAATGTCATGTTTGGTTAAATGAAGTAACATCGCTTAAAGGAACTTGAACACCAAAATTATGTCTGCATAATTTGGCTTATATCTGGAATTTTATTTTAGAGCATAGCAAGTATTTTCACTTGTTCTTGGATACTTTTACGATGATTAATAAGCATAATACCTTTTTGCTTTCCTTATATTCTCGATATAATTATTATGACCGCGTCTTATACATGGAAGTGGAATCTTTTGCAGCCAACGATTTTATCCTACACAAATCTACTATAGATGATTCTTCGATGTCTTACTCTTGCAGCATAATCAACAACGTGAATCGTACAACAATTGGCAATTAAAAAAAATGGAGCTAAATTGTTTTAATAATGTGTACTTAGAGCTATATTCCACTCGGTTAATGGTCTAAATGTGATTTCTTGCTCAGCTTGATTAATTGAATTTTTTGATTGACCTATCCTTTTTTCTTGTTTATATCATTAAAAAGTCTCTAACTAGATACTCAACGCCAATTTCATCTTTTATTATATTGTGTAATCCTATAATGCATACATACATTCCAATGCATACTATTATTGGCTAAGAAAGTTAAAAAAAGTGCTTCGAAAATCTTGTTTTGTAGATGCACTAATTGCATAGATAAACATCCATACATTATTGAATTCAATGAAGTATGGGTACAGAAGGTATGAACCTGAAAAATTCTATTTACAGCTGCAATTTGATTATTTCTTCTTATTTAGTAAAAAAAAAAGTCTCTAACTAGATACTTAAGCCAATTTCATCTTTTATTATATTGTGTAATCCTATAATGCATACATACATTTCAATGCATACTATTATTGGCTAAGAAATATAAAAAAGTGCTTCGAAAATCTTGTTTTGTAGATGCACTAATTGCATAGATAAATATCCATACATTATTGAATTCAATAAAGTATGGGTACAGAAGGTATGAACCTGAAAATTTCTATTTACAGCTGCAATTTGATTATTTCTTCTTATTTAGTAAAATATTGTTAGCATTTCTCCCCAACCGAGCTCTTCATTGCAAAATGTTAATGTAGGACTGCTACGTTTGTATAATTACAAGGAACTATGAGGGTGGCGACTGTTCGCTAAAAATATACACCACAAGTGCACGAGGTTGCGATCAAGTAGTAAAATGGACTTTTGCGTCTGAGTCGATCCCTCAAATAGTGTTTCTTCCAATTACAAGAATATTGATTCAATATAACAATAAAGACACACACAATTAAACTTTTTGAAATTAGAATCGAAAAGAAAATGATTAACTTTAAACTAACAATTGAGAAAGTTATAGGATTTTTAGATTTCAAATGGGTTGGAATTTACGACTTCGTTTAACCTTCGTTGCATTAATATCCCATCAATAACGCGGAAATGCAAATCACCAAAATACAATGTTAGACTCAATTCTCCAATTTTAGTTAATTACCTCTCTCGAGTGAAATTAACATTAATCAATATTTCTATGTTGATAAAAACCTAACCAATTACATTAAATGGTGGTGAGAATAACTCAAAGGGTCACCTAGGGTTAGGAGTATATATCTATCACCTAAAACAACCTAGGACATTAATAATCTAAGTCTAGAAAGCACAACAATTTCTCAATAATTGCACAAACCACCTAACTCATTCATCTATTGGCCAAATAAATGTGGGAAATGCAACACAATAATTAATACACAAAGACAATGGTAATGTAAGCATCAATAAATAAATATATAGATATTAATAAAATTTAGGTTAAGTTACATCATAAATTCCAACACGATAAACTTAGCTCTTTTTATACATATGATAAAAAAAAAAAAAAAA
>CAIGRF010076505.1:8193-20167 GCA_903798235.1 Fraxinus ornus | reverse complement strand
GGGTACACAGCCTAATTTTCCCAATAATAAAAGTCAGGAATATAAACCAATTTTCCGAGTAACTTTAATAACGTAAAACACTTAATTTATAGCTTATAAAGGAAGCCAAAAAAAAAATCCTTTCTGATGCTTGTAATCACTTAAAAACAACTTATAAGCTGCATTAGAAGAAGCTTATGAATTGGTGAAGCTATAAGCAGAGGCTAAACAAACCCATTTATTTACCTAAAAACGAGCTAACCAATCACAACCTGCCAGAAACTTATTTTCGAGTTAGAACTATAAGAGGAGTCAACTCGTAGAAGTTGGAGAGTGAGAAACAACTTATAAACCTATTGATTAAAATGTCAGTAAGAATACACTGATAAGTATAGTTAAAGACGTCGAAGAAAAATAAGTCCAACAACGGGAGAAAAAGAAACTAATAAAACTAACCCCACATGATCAGCAGCAGATGGTGTCTTTCCCTAATGTTCTAAAAGACAATCTAGCATTCTTATCTGATCCAAACTGAAACTTAATATCAGAAGAATCAGGTTGAGAGGTACTGCTAGTAGACGGAAACGAGAAAATGAGATGAGTAGACTTATTTGTGCCAAAACTGTAAGAAGGAACAGAAGCAGGCACATCCTTCGGCTGAGACGGAGCACTTGTAGAAGAAGAAGGCACTATGGAAGGAGTTGGGGGCTCAGATAGGAACCCTGAACTTGGAGAAATGGGGAAAGTGAAGCCCAGGCCATTAACAGAAGAAACTGCACGGGGATTAGGCCTGCTGATAGAAATTGAAGGCAAAAATGGTTTGTCTCCATGAGAAAGGGTCGACTGATCCTTGGATGGCACAAGGCCAGAGGGATTGGTCGTCTCCTTCTGCCCATTGCTAGTTATGATGAAAGACTTCTGCAATAAAAACACTGCCAATATGATTTTCCACTACATAACATCCAAGCATGTCAAAATCTTAATAAAGGTCATGTGCGATATAGAAATTGCAAAAAACAATAATCTGCACAGTAAAATTGACAACATTTATTTCTGGCAGCTGAACACATTTCTGAGCTTTTATCCATTGAAACTACATGTTGCGTACTTTTGAAAAGCTATTAAGAGTCCGAGCAGAAATTACATTTTTCACTACTGCTTACTATCTGAATCATAACTAAATCCAAGTTAGAAAAGGGTCAATACATTATTAATCCAATTTAAGTAATTAGTCACAATTCCAAGACTGGAAGTTGGCTATAGACACAACCTTCCTGATTCAGATATTACTATATTATAATATATTTAGTTTGAAATAATGCAAAGAATCTGAGCCAAACTGCTATAGAAAGAGAAGCAAACATTGTTTAATGTTTATACCAATACTGTCTCAATTTTACACTTGAAACCTTCTTTTTAAGTGAGGAATGGCTATTCCAATCAATTCAAACTTGTGAAAAGCCAAAACTATTTTAAACTAACTAGACAAAACAGAAGAAGGTTGCTTAAGCTGCCTGATACCAATTAAAATGTTGCTGCACAGATGACAAGAAAATTTTTCCTAAATTAGCAAGAATACATACAGCAAATCAACAGTTAAAAGTTGGCTAATTTTGACCAAAAACTTCTGTATTACACTGCCAGATACGAGTTTATAACAATTTGGGGTGTGTTTGAGCCACATTATTTTGGAAAAATGTATTATGGATTAGTAGATTGATGGAGAATGTGTGGTTGAAAAAGAAGGAAAAGTTATTGATGTGAAGGAAAATATTATTTTATTGAAGATTGTGTGGTTGAAAATGAGTAGAAGAATGAAAATGAAAATTTTAATGTGTATCAAACAGGGGCTTGGTGTCCAATAGCTTGAGATTTTCCAGGATCTAATCAGAGCAGTATCTTCCTTTAATGCAAATCCAGTTAAGAGCTCTTCCTGATTATGCCAAGCTTCTAATTTATATGCTATTAACTACTTATCGATTTCCAAAACCACCATGTCTTAATGGCTACCATTAATTTATGAGCTAGCAAGTTTCAAGCGTGCATGTCTACTTAACATTTAAACTGTTTTCTTAATTAAAATCCCATGCTGCGTAGCGTGGGCATTACAGAAATTCAGAGGAGAAATATCGTAAATAAATTATTATACAACTTCACTTCGAAATTCTAAACCTACCCATGACAAGCTCAATAATTGCTTCAAGAGTACAACAAAAATCAATTCAGAGTCTCCAAAAAATAATCCAGGAATATGACAACCTATTCCAGGGGACTAGAAATCTAACCAAGATAAGTTTAAAGCCTCACAAACTGCACAAAATCAGGTGCTGAGGAATCGACATAAAGATTTGCCCGATCTTGATATTGAGGTTGCAGCATCAACTGGGGTGAAAGTGTATAGTCCATAATCTTCAGAGCCTACGTTTCAGAACCACCACCACCATTTTGGGGATTAACAAGTTCACGTCAGGCTCAGATGGTACCGAACAAGATTGATCAAACAGCATTTTAATTGCCCATAGCGCTATGAGTTTTGCTGCTTTAGTTAGGTGGCTGCAGGCATGAGGTGATACTTTCCTTAGCCAGTAAGCAATTATTTTAGTGTTGTTATTAATATTATTATGAAATCAAACTTTATAACAGTATCGTGACAAATTAACCACTAATGTGTTACTTAAGCTACACATTGACATATATAGAGAGCAAAACTAACATCCATTAAGAATTTAAGATCAAACAGTAACTTAAAAGAAACAAAGTACCTCGTCTAAATTCTTGACCTGGGGATCAAAAGTTCTTTTAAAACCAAAAGCCGGTATTTCATTGGCACCAGGGATCATACTAGGGAAAAAAAAACCAGTAGTAGAAGCTTTGGCATTTTCATTAGCATTCCCATTACCTTCATCCCGGCCTTTCTCCTGAAATTGAACTGGAAAACTTGCATTGCTGATATCATTTTTGAACGTCTCGGGAATCTTATGGCTTACCAAACTGGTGTTCTTATGAGAACCAAGTTCTCCAAACTTCAATGAGCTTACATTTCCCTCGGGAACAGCATCAGAGGCCCCATCAGGAGTTTTTCTCCATGTAGTGGCAAGCTTCAATTCAGCTGCCTTTTCTTTAGGCGTGGGTTTGTTTCTGTCGAGATGTTCTAATATTTTTCTAACTGCCTCACTAGGAGAAGACTGATTTAGATTTTGGAATCCTGATTCAGAACCACCAACAGCAGGCTCCTCTATCATGTATTTAGAAGCACTACTAGTTTCACCGCGTTCCAGTTTGTTTTCTGTACTAGGCAAGAGACCTTTAGAAAGATTAGGTTTTACCATTTCAGGATGAGCATCTATAGATGATTTCTGGAAAATAGATCCTCTTGGTCAAAATTCAGAAGCAAACTTATTCCTAATCCGACGAATAGGCCCCACAGACCCATAGCTATCAACTGCATCACCCTCTTTCTCCTGAAAATTATTTTGAATACATTATGAAGAAGAATTCATCCACATCATAGCTGCTAAAAATAGAAGTCAAATGTGACAGTGTAGAAGTGCAATGTCATGCATTTTCAGCCTGACTAGGAGTCTAGGACCATATAATTCAGTCAAATTCTTTTCAAGACTCAATTTTGAAATCTTAATTACATAATGCAGGACATCATGATAATGCCTTCTACAGGGCAAGTTATCAATGGAGCATGACAACTGAAAATTGCTATGCTATGCTAGCGTGCATTAATTGCAAAAATTAAATGTGTACCTGCCCATAAATGGATGTATGAGCTTGCTGAAAGAGTGTAGATGATCTGTTCTGGAACCTGCTATCAGCTTGTAACTGGGCAGTAAAATCATGTAGATAATGTAATTATCAGTCCTTGCACATTACTGAAGCATACTTCACAAAATTCAATTAACTTCATATACCTTGATTCTGGACTTGGATGCTATGGTTCTAGAATATGGGGTTCTAGGAAAATCAGCATGTCCATATCTGCCTCTTTGACTCTGTGGTGTTACATAACCATGTACCTCGGCACCAGGCCAACAAATGGATGGTTTAGGTGAAGAGGGTGGCACTAATGGCTTTTTTGCAAATTCATCACTCACTTGTTTAGCTCTTTTGCTTTTTAGCATTAAACTATAGGGGTCATGTCCTCGTTCTGAGGTACGACTACCCATATATGCCTGAGCAATATCAACTGGGGAGGCACCAATAGCATCTTTAACCTGTAAAATATTGTGAAATAAAGATAAAGTCCTCCATGCATTATATTCGTAACACGTTCTTCAAAAAAAAAATTAGTTAATTTTTACAGATGTTAGAAAGCATACAATAGGGACAACAGCTGCAGAACTAATCAGTGGGTTAGGAGATATGAATTGCACTCACGTCTGTTTTTCGGAGAGAAGTTCCAATATGTCTCTCTCTGTCTTCCTGTTTTCCCTCAAGTGGTGTTCTTGGGATTTTTTGCGTCCATGTAACCTGTTCAGTATCATGAAGATATAATTTGTGCCAAGAAGATAAAGTCTTCCATGCACTAGATTCTAATGCATTTTCTCCAAATGAATATTTAGATAAATGTTTGAGCTACACAAAGTATACAATATACATCAGTTGATATTAGCCACAGAAGCAAATATGCGTGCAACCAATCGAATCAGGAACACCATAGTACACTCACATCTGATTTTTGAATAGGAGTTCCAATGATAGGTCTGTTTGTGTCTTGTTGTTTTTCTTCAACTGGTGTTCTAGGAATTTCTTGTGTCAACATAACCTGTTCAGCATCTCCTCCACTAGGATTCTTCTTTTCCCCCTCCATGTCCACCCTAGAATTCAATATTTCCAGCAAATGGTTGATTTCCTCTCTGCATAGCACAGCAGGATGAGCATCATGATAGAAGCTTGAAGAATGCTTGACATATTAAGATAAGACTGACAGAATTACAATTGTGCTGTGAACATATACAAGTGGCTTAAGGAAAAAAAGAAAGATGCTTCCTTTATACATGGTGTTGCAACCATTTCTCCCAAAAGCTATATCTAGAAGGAGAGGCGCAGTCAAGGCCTTTATCACCCACCACCAGGCCTGAGTATCCACCCCAAGCACTATTCATATGAAACTTATTTCATGAACCCCTTATGAGATAGGCCCACCTTCATATTGAGGTGATGTTTCGCATCATTCTATTGAACATGAGACTTCCAGTATCAACTGATGTAGGGTGGATGACGAAACCAAACCATTTCTCCCAAAAGCTATAAGCATATAGAGAATAGGAGATGTGCCATCAAACCCTTTATCAACCACGACCAGGCCCGGAAATCTTTCCCAAGCACTATTCATTTGGGCCTTCGATAAGTGTTCTGCACTCATGATATTTATGTCACTTAATTCGTTATTTTGTTATCTTTGAGAGAGTTTTAGGGCATTTTAATGTGTGTTTTGATGTTGTGATACGGGTTGATGAAATTGAATGAAATAAGCAAAAGTTGGCAAATTGGAGAAAGGGGCTAAATTGTAAGATCCAAAGTTCGAGGACTAAAATGTAAATACTTAAAAGTTGTTTCGGACCTCAAAATGAAGATTCGAGAGTGCTTGGAGTCAATTGGATGAAGACAGAAGTCAACGGGATCAAATATAGTCAAAGTATGGTCACACATCATTTTCCAACCGAAAAAATTATGCTCCAGAATCCAGATTTGTATTCTCATATTAAGACTCATTTTGGACATAGCAAACGTTTGAATTGGAAAATGATATCTGAAGCAAAGTTATATCCCTTTGAGTCAACTTTCCAAAACATCTAGAATCACCTCAATCGGACATCGGAAGAAAAAGTAATGATAAAAATATTGAAGGACGCGCATGGCAGTTTTTCCACCGAAGTGGGCGTCGCAGCGCAAGGTTTTGGGTGCCGCAACGCCGAGTTTGCTGAAATTCAACAAAAATATGGGCGCCGCCTGTGCGAAAAATAAGTTTTTGACTTTTTTTAGACTTTTTTCTTGGCCCAAAACAACTCCAATCCGTCCAAGATTTCATGGGGATATAAATAATACCCCAAAGACCACTTTTGAGAGGAGAATTCAACACACAATTGAATGAGGCAAAGTTGGCATAATTCAGGAAATCAAACGGAGACAAAAACAACATCAAGGAAGAAGATTGAAGATCTATCCAAAAACTAGTTTTTTCTATTCTCTTCTTTATGTTGTTTATTTTGAATTATATAGATTTCATGTTTCTTATCATGAACTAAACTATTCTTCTAGGGTTTGATTGTAATTAAAACTTGAGAGTATGATTTGATTTGATTTTACTTATTTCTATGAAATTCTCCATTCCGTTTATTTGTGTTATGATTTTAATGCTTTCAATTAATTGGCCACTAATTGAATGAGTAGATGCTAGTCAATTCCGGCACTCGAAAGAGGTGAATTTAGGCGCGGTCATAAGATTAACACGACATAAATTTTATAGGTTTCGAGAGAAAGTATAGGATCTACGAAGTTTACTCCATAAAAGAATCACGAACTTGATAATTTCTAGATTTTAATTCGAAATAGATATATTAGAATTAATTTCTAGGATTATTTTTTATCCAGCACTCGAGAGAGGGAATAAAATTACATTAGGGTTCTTGCTTATAAACATGAAAAATTGATTAGAGATAACTAAGTTTTTGATAATCATATTTGATAGTTAGGTGAAATCATAACCCTAAACTTCATCACTTGATTATTCTTCTAGCTTGTATTTATTTGTTGAATTCGTCACCATATTAGTTAAAAAAATATTGATTATAAAATTCATTCATCTAGATAAAATCAAGGCTACATAATTATAGTACTTAGTATAAAATTAAAAAGCAATCCCTGTGGGTTCGACACTCTTACTCCAATACTATATTACAAAACTTGACACCGTACACTTACGGTATAATTCACGTTATAGAAAACGCGTGACAACCTTACTATGGTAATCCCTCACGAGATAGGCCCAACCTCATGTTCAGATGATGCTCTGCATCATTCTTGGTGCCTTGATATATCAATCATGCATATCACTGACAAGGGAAAAATGGTTTCCAGCTTCGAATGACCATGTGTAGCAACTGAATCCATTCTTTCGTACAAATTCCAATTACATAAGGTTTTATCTACTAGGGGATGATATAAGTAAAAATAAATAAGAACAAAAGTCAAAAAACTAAAAGCCTACCTGGAAAAAGTTCTTCCTTTCAACAGCTGTTCAAATCTCGAAAAGTCAGTACAATCACTAGAATTTTTTACTCTGTCTTCTCCAAACTCATTGTGATAAAAAACTTGGTTCAATCCATCAGCAACTTCACTTGGACCACCTATTTCGGCAGATCTGAATTGTAGAGACTGCATAAACGTGATTTTGAGCTTATTTTCAACATGTCATAATAATATACTGAATCAACGCAAAGAGCTTCAATAAAACCAAAAAGTATTAATGAAACAAGTAAATCTTTTATTCTTTAAAGTAAATTAGACAGTTGTATTGATATTTAATACAATGAAATAACAGTAAATTCTATAGATCAGAAATATTTTTTTCTTTCTTGTGCTCTGATAACAAAAACTTATTGATGCTATATAAAAGGAAAAGCAACTAGTGTATAAAGATGGCAGGTATCGTCCAAAAGTTTCCAAATTCAATCATTAGTCAACTCATCACTGATCACCTATCCCAGAAACTCAGCTCGGACACCTAACATTGATAAACATTGTTCAAATACTTGGATACCACACACCTTGGTAAAAGTTTGAGTGAATCACTACATCCAAGAACACAATGTATACAAGATCAAGCAAACTTAACACATCATATTTACAAATTTGTTTGCATTTTATTTTCCTTTTTTTCACCAAATCTTAACATCTGAAAACTAGATATATAAATAAAATCAAAATAAAGAAAATATATCCTGGATAAACAATTCTGTTTTCACTGTTGAATAACTACTTGTGAATTTCTAATTCATAGAAGAAAAAAATCATTATATTGCACAGATTGCAACAAACAATTTATATTAATTGTACCAATTGCTTAGTTTTCTGAACTTGTTCAAATGGAAGCTTCATTGGGTATTTTAGATTTTCATTTGAGGAAAAAAAAAGGTAATCTAAATTTTATTCAAGGAATGCCTTCTATTCTTCAGCTACATCAGAATTTTGTGAACTAAAAGTTGGACAAATTGAACTATTGAATGTCACTTGTTGATGATATACGAAAGGTAAGAAACCAGATTTATGATTGGGTATTTAGTAATTTAAAATTAAATAAGTCTAATAGCGTCTGGACTCTTTATTTTTAAAGAGCATCTTGGTCATAACACAGAGCATCTTTAAATTTAAAGAGTAAAGTGTTTTATAAACTCCAACGAACTCTTTATTTTCTTTTTCCATTCATTATTTTACCCTCATTTTTCAATAAATATATATTTTTTAGATGTCAATAGCTAAAATATTTCATATAATATGAATAGTTTATGTAGTGGAGCATTGAAACTTGATAATTTTATTAAATGTATCCGTGATAAATTACTAATAGAGAGTAAGTTTGGCTCTCCAAATATAGAGAGCCAAACTCACTCTCTATTTCAAAAGTAAAAACAAAGAGTCTTTTGAGCCTAATTTTAAGATTTGACATTTCAAAATAAAGAGCATCTAACTTTTACAAAGTTCCTTGAAGATGCTCTTACACCTAGTCTTATTTCAAAGAAGCGTAGAATAGGGCACCATAGTTTGGCTTTACATGTTTCCTACAACAAAATGGGTCTTACATTATCTAATCATGTTGGGAAGTCCCTTCCAAAAGATTCAAAAATGGAACAAAATGAGAAGGTGAGAATTGTGTTCTAA
Source organism: Fraxinus ornus (assembly GCA_903798235.1). NCBI lineage: Eukaryota > Viridiplantae > Streptophyta > Magnoliopsida > Lamiales > Oleaceae > Fraxinus > Fraxinus ornus. The sequence goes on along the minus strand of CAIGRF010076505.1, from coordinate 11,299 downwards.
AAGTAACAGGGGTTTCTTCAAAACTTCCCTGTCATAATTAAGTCAAATTTATAGACGAATGATTGTTACCTTATCATATAGGCACGTATTTAATCAAACATAAAAAATCTAAAAAACAATTAAAAACACTTCACACTTACACTTGAACTGCCTTTGACACTATCTTCAGCATTTGCTGGCAGTTCAGAATCCGGTCTATCTGCACAGGTAAAAAGATACAAGTCTTAACAGATAAAAAGACGAGAGCGGAGAATATTGTAAAATATTTTATTGAAGAGCATAAACATAAATGAATTGTTAAATGATCCATAAAAACTGAAAGAAAATCAGCCTAAATTGCACAAAAAGAAGGCTTCTAGTATATCACTTATCATCATCGAGAAGTAATTGTAGTCCATAATATCCAAAATGTTAATACTATCTTGAATTCTATTAATTCAATATAGTCTTGCATAATAAAATCAATGCGGGTAGAAACTAGAAAATAGTACATTTGCTTCAGGGGTGTATTTTGTTGCTCTTACCAATTTCAATTTTAACTGTTCAGAATTTCAGTTTTACCTTCGCAAGATACTCTCATAGTTTCCATGTATTACAGCGCGATGTCACCACATAGTTATTATATTAGTTTCTCTGTGTACAGGGTAAAAAAAAAAGTTCAATAGAGCGTAATGCAAGTGCAATTGCTCAAAGTAAGAGATATGAGTAGTTTATCATAAACAGCCTTTGGATGCCCCTCCATCCCCATGATCTATTCCAAGCCAAACCTTCAATCTTCATCCATAAAGAAATTCAGCCTGGCCCCTTATGCTCTCTAGTAACATATGATATGAATGTATATTGCACAAGAGAAACATGTCTTGCGACAACCAATGTAGAGAACAAAATCCCTGTTCTGTAGCTTTTTTAAATGTGAATTTCACTAATAGGAAACACTGATCTAAATAATTGAATATTCTAGATTCTATATCTCCCCAATGACAAGCTTGTCTACTGAATTCCTAGTTCAATAAACCACAGTATCATTAATGCAGGTAAAATGAGACCAGCAGTATACGAAGTAAATCGATTAAGGCTCTCAGAAATGTATCCAAAGCCAGGTAAAAAAAACTTGAAAGGTAAAATAAAACTGAAATCAGATAAATAGGTAAAAATCTTGTACAAGGGGATAACACTATAACTTCAGTGGTTCTAACAGTTAAAAAATTAGGTCTTGATCCAATATAATGCATCATTATCCATTTTCTTCCCTAAAGTACGCTAAATACCCTATTTATTGTTAACTCATCCATGATAAACCCACCAAAGCTTAAATGGAATTTACTGGTGGCGTCTAAAAGGATTTGCCTGAACTATAGAAACACTAATTCACTTTTTTTTTTTTTTTATTTAGCACCCCATGAAACATAAAGCATATTCAAAAATATACTTTCCAGCCTCCTGTAATGTGGACCTTTAAAACCATAATTCGCTAAAGAGATCACTATAAAAATTTGCGATTATTCACCCTTCTCCCTTGTATTTATTTCCCAAACTGTAGTGTATTGAGATGATATCGCTATAATATCAATATTTACACAAATAAACAGATGAAAAATCAAAAATTAATGTCAGTTTACCAGTAAGGTGACTAACCATTGTTCCCCGCCAAAGGAAGAGCGGGAGAGGGGGCCGACTTGGAGAAGAATGAAGGGAAGATCTTGGTGGCGCCGCCAGTTATAAGACGACAGGCAGGAACGACAATCTTCGACAACCAGCCACGGCCATTTTGATTATTGGTCGGTGGAGGACGGGCATAAGGCATCGCTGGTGGCTTCCTCCCCGACGGTTTCCGAAACTTTCCGCCGGCGCCTCTTCCTTCGTGCCCGTGGTCAGCGGCGTACAATGACACTGTCGTTTTTGTGTCTTCCATTACTCCCCGTTTGGTGAGGAAAGGAATTGTTCTTTTCAATAATTATACTAGCGTAACGCTTTCCAGCGGTTGGATTCGACCAGAGAGTAATCAAAAATTCAAAATTCAAGAACCCTAAATTGTTGGGTGTGTCAATCTCTTTGTTCGATTTACAAAACTGCAAATCCACGTGAGGATTTGAGCGACTGAATTGATTTTCTCCCAAGTCTGCGGATTCGGATTTGAGAAGAATAGTGCGCAGACAACGGAGGTCTTGTTGTACGACAAGTCAAAGAAGGCAGTCAAAATATACTGCTCCTAGCAGCGACTTAAAATAGGGGAATTGGTGCAAACGTCGCTACCTATAACGGGTTTGGTGGAAAACGTCTTTACGTTTGATTTTTTGGTAAAAAACGTCCCTACTTTTGCATTTTCTTGCGCAAAACATTATTTTCACCAATTTTTAACATAAAATGACAATTAAACCTTCTTATATAAATTTAAAAAGAAAAATAAAGAATAAATTGCAATATGCTCTTCAACTTTTTTTTAAAATGCAAATTAGTTCAGGATAATTGCAAGAAAATGGCTCACTTTATCATAATTGTACCAAAGCCCCCGTCTCCAACCGGCAAAATCTTCCCATCTCTGTCACCGCCGACTTCCACCGCATTTTAGGCCTCGATGTTCGAAAGAACAAAAGGAAATTCAAACTCCGAAACTGAAACAAAACCTCAAGAGAATTTATGTTCTCTTAAGACAAAAACAAAACCTTTTTGGTCAGACGATGAAAGAATTTCTGAAAAATCACCTCTTGTAGGTGTTGGAACTTCAGTTCCAGGAACAAAATTTTACATTTTTTTGATCTGACCACCATCCCCACCTAGTATCACCACCACCGGTATCGGCCTCACCCGCCCAACAAATCCGACCACCATCCCCACCTCACGCCGCCCCCAAATGCACCACTATAGCCACAAAATCGATCACCGTTCGCAGCCAAAAAACTTGGCGACAACCATTCTTCCGATCACACTCATCACGCCCAACACATATCGGCCTCTTTTACACTCCTAGGCACATCCAACCATGGTTTCATATCATCAAATAGTGCAGCAATTTAAAATCTTCAAGCCCAAATTCTAGCCCCTCACGCACGCGTATAAGTTCAGTGAATCCACCTCCAATTGACGGGCAAAGTGATGTTATTTCTAC
>CAIGRF010076479.1:0-24228 GCA_903798235.1 Fraxinus ornus | reverse complement strand
TGTGAAGGACTTGTAATGCTCTCCACATCTGTTATAACAGAAGCTGTGCTGAGGAAGCTCTACGAATGTTAAATGGAACCCAGTTGGGAGGACAAAGTATTAGACTCTCATGGGGTCGTAGTCCTTCAAACAAACAGGTACATTTCATCCCATTTTTATGTTTCTAGTTTCAGCAATGGGTTATTCGTCCTCAGTTATGCTGATTATTACGCTATTCTTCTATTCAAATTTTTGAGCCTCAGGCTGATCAAAACCAGTCCAATGGTGGATATTATGGATATGCACCAGGATATGAAACCTATGGATATGCTCCAGCAGCCCAGGAGCCAAACTTGTACTATGCAGGCTACCAAGGATATGGGAACTACCAACCGCCCCCTCAACAACAACCTCAGGTAGATAAAATCATTTTACCTGCTAATCATTTTTTCACATATTTTGCACAAGTGTCATTGATCACTGTACATTTGCATTTATGCAACACCTTGATTATTGGCCTAGTCTTTCCTTTTCTTGGATCTTGTCCGTCACATTTTTCCCTTGGTCGATATTTGTGGTCTACTGTTTTGATTTATATGTATCTGCATTGGATATATAAAGTAACAATAACATAATCTATTGTGCAGTAATCTGCTGGCATCAAATGGCAATATGCAGCTGGTGGATGTTGTAGTGAAGGATAGACTGATAGTGGAGTGGCCAGTTTTTCCACTGCAGTATCAGCTGTTTCTTGATCTTCAAAACTATTTATGGGCTTGCTAGTTTTCTATTCTACTTCTGTTGAACTGAAATTTGGCTTGGCTAGGCTTTTTGTTGTTAAAAAGTAAAAACACACTTTTCGCTTGCTCCTATATTGACAAATTCATCCATACACTACAACCTTGGATCTATTGTATTTTTCTTCTCGCTTCTGAGATGTTCTGATTTTTAGTTATCCTTTAATCAAGGAATTGTTATTCAGCAGGTTTTGCCTGTTGACAAAAGTCATTGAGATGTGTAGTCGAATGGGTTGGAAAATACATGTTATGAATCCGTTATCCTTATGGGAAAATTGCACTGGAAGTCCCTAACCTATTAAATTCGTGCAAACGTGTCTCTAACGTTTAGTTCTTGACATTTTAAATTTGCAACACTTCAGCTTTGGGAGCACATTGGTCTTTAGTGGAGGGTTTCTGGCCAGTTGATGTAGATTTGTTCTTGACTCAGTCTAACGTGGCTGAGTTTTGAGGTGTAAGATGGGTTTACTTAATTTTGGTGAGGGATGTCCATGCATTTAGATTTCAAATTGTATGCCTGGTTTCTGCAACTCCACCTTCCCGTCCTCTGCAACTCACCCCCAAGCAAAGTTCTGCGTCTGGCAATTTTCCCCTTTTTTCTGGCAGAGCTAGTTTTTGAAGTCTTAAGCTCCTGCTCATGTCGAGGGTTATATGAGGTTGTCCAATTTCTTTAGTTTTTGGTTGCAAATTACAATATACCTAAATGCAAAAGTGGTTACACGTAGGTGGGGTTGAGGGCTGGTGGTGGTGTGGGGGCAGGATTTTTTTTTTTTTTAATGACAACTAAGACGAAAACGGTCCATTGAGAGAAATTTAAATGCCAAGAACTAGAGCTTATCGACCCATTTTCTATAATACCCGTATATTGGAGACAACTACTCCAATTTTCCTCTGTGTTTCTGTGCGTCGAATGATTTAGAACAAAAGCAATTGGAAATAAGTTGGTCTTGTACACAATTACTAAAGCAACAATCAAGAATTTTGGTCACACAATTTCAACTCGACTCTCAGGCCTGTAAACTAGTAAAGAAAGGATGAAAACAGCATTCCATTCCACACAGCAGTGAAGGCAGATAAATGTGAACCTGTTGCTGTTGAATTGAAAAATGTCCCTTTCCTATCCATTTATACAATATTGCTGGGGATTTGCTGCAACCTCTTGGCAAGAATAGAAAAGCTGTATCACTGATTTGTTCAATACTGTACTCGTCTTTCAGAAGGATCGCCAGTCTCAATCTAGGTTCAGCATAATAACAAAATCTGAAAGTTCCAGTTAGTAGCGACTGTGGCTTCATCACTTGGTTGAAGGATTTTCATTCAAATTATGAACTATAAAGATGCAAGCTATATAGAGTTATACTGATAATTAGGAAGGCTTCATAATATGTACATGGATTTGTGATGATGTTTTTCGATGTCGAACAACTGAAGTTATATTAGCTTGTAATGACAACGGCGGATTATGCCTATATATTTCATTACTCTATGTTAGTGGGGAATCGCTTCAATTTCCTGAGCTCCTTGCTGGCTCTCGTTTCGTCCGTTTTTTGTCTCCTTTTTTAGATGCATCACAACATATTAAACGTTAATACATTACATTAGAAACCAAATTATTAGAAACGAAACCACTTTCAACGAGTATGATTAGTGTTGGATTAACAAACATCTAAGATAACTAACCAAACTACATTTCTCTTTTGACACATTTTGACAAACATTTGCATTACACTAATTACACCATCCACACTACACCACTAAGTCATTACTTCACTTCCACATGAAGAAACCCCATTCAAAAAAGAAAAGAATAGACAGCAAAAACCAATAACACAGAATTCAATGATGTAGAACATTTTATCTCAATGTATGTAGCCCTTCAACCTCATTCCGAAGAGCATATAAAATAAGAAGCTCCTGATCCTATTGTTCAATTAAAGTTTACATGTCCTAATCTATAATACCATAAATTAAACGACTCAAGAATACAAGCAGAAGAAGATATTTTATTCTATGAATTATTCGGTACAATAGTAATTTTGAATGGTCAATCGTATACTAGTTTGAAGTCATTCTTGCTAAGTAAAGAACTCGATACTAAGTTCTTGCGAATATCCGGCACATGAAGTACATTGTTGAGGCTTTGTTCCTTGCTCGAAGTCATCTTCAACACTTTGTGTTAGGTTTTTAGTGTTGGTGATTTTGTGGACAAAATGACTAATTTGTAACGTGTTGTAAAAGTCAAGGATCTATGGTGCAATTTGTATAAGTTGGGTTATGAGGTCTAGGGTTCGAGCATAAAAAGAGGAGAAATACGGCGCCGCATTTTGCTAGCCTATCGTCTGGACACTACTTGAGCGACAAAAACAGAATATATATCGCCCGCATGTCGCTGAGCTTTCGCTCGAGCACAGCGACAGTACGTTGCTTGCATGTCGTCAGCTTCTCGCTCGAGCAAAGGTCGATCCGAAAAATCCTAAGTTGCTATTTTGAAGTACTTTTTCCTGCCCATTCAACCTAATTACCTTCACCTATAAATACCCAAGCTTGAGTTGTAGGGGGTTGATTATTATTTTTTTGTCTAATATTATTCTTTAGAGATCCAAGTATACATTCATCCTTTGTGATTTGTCCTTTTTACTCTTGAGATCATTCAACCACACTTTGTGGAAAACATCATACTAAAAAATTCAAAAAACTTACTTCATAATCATCCTTAGAAATGTACTTTCTCAATTGGACTTCAGAAGTTTCTGAAGGTTGAGAGAAGTTGGACTACAAGCGCAGAAATAGCATAAGACCTTGGAGCGGGTTCTTGGAATTCTATTTGGAAGAGACAATTAAAGAAGATCGGGAAGCTGGAAGGAGACATCAGATCTTGGAAGCTATATGAAGTAGATCGGAAAGTCTAGTAGAGTTGGCTAGACAACATCTAACTGTAGAAGATTGGGAAGCTGATGGATACAGCAGATCTTAGAGATTACAAGAATTACAACAGCGGGAACTAGTAGAATTTGCTAGGCTGGAAACAGACTGTAATTCATATTGTCTATAATGGAGGTAACTGACTTGGTTCCGAAGTTTTTACCCAGTTAGATTTCTTCGTCGTCAATTTTGGTGTTATTATTGCTTTCTTATTACAAATTGTGACAATTCAATTTAGGATAATTGGATTGTTTGTTTAACCATCTAGAAATAATTAAAAGTAACTTGTTGCTTGTTAATTATATAATTCCGGATGTAAGGTCAAACTTAGTTAGTAAACTACGTTTTTTTTTCCACTTTGAACTTTAAGAGTTCCCCATGAATAATTTCTCATCATTAGTTGGAGTGTAGGATGAGAACATTCCTTTATCATATCAAATGTAACGGGTAGTACCCGTATCAACCCACCATTCCGTGGGATTCCTAATGTTGTTGCATTCTGAAACAAGGGCCGACAAGTTCATATATGATACTCCAACAGATAATGCATCGGATTCGATGATATTTGGTTGGGCTTGCTTATTTGGTTTGTGACATTCAATAGAGTGACATCCAGTCTTTCCACAATTGTAGCAATTTTCCTTAAACTTCTTTGCCTTGTTATTTACTTGCTTGAAGAATTCGACAGAATGTTTCCTCTTTTTGTTCTTTTCATTGGTTTCCACTACATTTGCCTTTGATTGTGATATATGACTTCCAATACGCTTGTCCAACTTTCTATTATCTTCTTCAATCCTCAACACGATGATGAGTTCTTCAATGTTAATCTCCTTATGCTTGTGCATGAGGTACTTCTTGAAAGTCTTTCCACATGGGTGGAAGTTTCTTGATGATTGCAACAACTTCAAATGATTCACTTTGAGACATATTCTCGGCATGAGTGTCATGAAGAAGAACCTACAATTCTTGTACTTGACTAATGACCGTTTTGGAATCTACCATCTCATAGTCCAAAAATTTACTGATGATGAACTTCTTTGTTCCGGTGTTTTCAGTTTTGTATTTCTTCTCCAAACATTCTCATATTCATAAAACTATATAAGTTGTACAACGTGTTGTCTAAGCAATTTCAGAATGTGATTTTTGCATAAGAAGTTTGAATGTTTCCAAGCATCCAACGCTATTTTCATTTAAAAACATTGTCAAGTTTAGTATTGTAAGATAAAACAATATTTTCTGTTACTATCTCTTAAAATCAATCCTACTAAACTCTTTTGATTTCTCTCCATGTGAAATGAAAGTTGGATGAACGATAGGAGGGGAAACCACAACCAGAGGAACACGAAAGGAACCAAGTTTGAAGGAACCACTTCCGAAACACCAACATTCGAAGTCATCACATTTGAAGTAACCACATCCGAAGTAACATCAATGTTGTTGTTAACAGTAGTCATTTCTGTTTAAACAAATAGAAGTTTAACCAAACCAATATTAGAATCCAATAAGGAATAAAAAAAATTAAGCTGAAATAAAATCAGTTAAACTTTGTAAAGATATCACTCAACAATAAGAAATTCGACTTAAGATTATTATTTGTAAATTAGAATTGAGTGACTTCATTGACGCAAAGTAAACTCACCAAACCTACCAAATTTAGAATGGAAAGTAAATGAAAAATCAAACAATTTAATGTCAAGGACTGAAATGAAAAGAATCCAGGTAAGAGTTTAACTCTTTGTACTTATGTCGAATTTGCCCCGCACAGGTTCCTACGGATTTTGTCAATCAACTCCCAATATACAACGATCAACTTCTTGTGTTTGCAACACTTCAAAGCACAAGAACAACGAACCAAAAGTTTTCTTTATACTCCTCTTTGAATGAAAATAAAATAAAGGCTTTGATGCAGAATTTTGACAAGATAATGATGTTAAAATGTTTTGACAAGATAATGATGTTAAAATGTTATGTTATGATTGCATAAAATTGGAGTGAATGAAAACATCACCAAAGGGTCTTATTTATAGTTGTAGAAGGGTTGCAAACCGGAGAGATACAATCCAAATTCATCTTGTTTTACAAAAAGTTGCCCAGGTTTACTGTCGCTCACTTGTCGCTCGAGCGATAATTTCAAAGACTGTCGCTTGCTTGGCACTAGGTTGCCGCTCGACCAATGGTCTCATATGGGAAATTCAATTTTTTCTAAGTTAAAATCGTGTTTTCCAACCCTACTTCATTCAATAATTTCTCATTCATCTGAAAATAGTTTTTAATGTCCAAATATGCTGAATTCATCTATTCGACGAGCATAACACGATTGACCCATTTCTTGCCAAATTCGAGATGCGGGAACGATCCAAATATTTGGGTTAAAGTTTGATAAATATCAACTTTTATTACTATTTTCCAATAGCATTTGGGGATGAAGATGATTTCAATATATGGATTTGATGAGAGAATTTTGGATTGTCTAATTGGAGAAGTGGTGAATTACCAAAAGCAATTTACAGTGAAGTGGAGTGATTAATTGATTTTGTGTGTTACGTTATGTTTTCATCTGTCATGTGGAATTTTTTACAAATTGTACGGACGGAAATGACTACGGTGGTGGATGTGTAAATAGATGAATAGATCAATGAGCATTTAGTTACCTTTTCTTTTTCGTTGAGCAAGTAGTAACCAAATATAAATTCAATGGCAATTATTTAATTAACTCGCAACCCCAAGTTACACCTTTAGATCTTGGTTAGATAAGAGGATCTAACCACACAAAATAATTGCAAGCATTTGAAATTCCATAAGCAGCCTTGAAATCGTCTTCTTGGATCAACTTCGGTCCACAACGTCCTTGAAATAAATTCTTTGCAATGACATAGTGTAAAGCAGATGTGGTGGTTGGTTTCCAAGTATGAATCCATATAGCAATGCCGATTGAAGTATCAAGAACCCTAAAACAATTATGGGGATTTTGTTATCTTGAAAATTTTGGGGAAAGATTGAGCCCCGGGTGGCCTTTAATTTAACTTACTTTACTTTAATTTAGTTTTCATACTCATTTTCAACCACACATTCACATAATAAAATATTTTACACGTGAACCAAAAACTTTTCCTTACTTTTTAACTACACATTAAAAAAATACATTTCAAAACAGTCTTTTCAAATTAAAGGCTACCAAACAAGGGCTGAATTTTGGGTTTCGATCGGAATGGAGTGTGGTGCATGGTGTAATTTAGGTTTTGGTAAGGGGGCCTGATTTGTGTCATGTGATTTTTTTTTTCTTTGGGTATCTAGAAGTGTAAAAAATGTATTTCAAAAACGTACTTTTGACCACGTCACTTACAACTTCATGATTTGACATTAATTAACGACAATAACGTAAAAAAATTTATTTGCCACGTCAGCGATTTCATCAATTTAAAATGACCACTAAGAAAGTGATGAATAGGATTACATATTAAAAACTTCAATGACTAATGGAAAACTCTTAAAGTTCAGCGACTCACTGAAAACTTCGTGTAAAGTTCAATGCTTAAGATTTTTAACCTTGAATATAATATTTCAACAAGTTGTTCATTTGAAAAATAAATTGATCGACAAAGGTAAGGGACATTGAAATAGAGACGAGACTTGAGGAGAAAATTTTGGAAATGTTTGGTATCAACATATGAATATGTGGAAGGATCTTTCTATAGATTCCTGCAAAGCAAGTCCATGAATATGTTATAACTAGTATTGGGCAACAACATAGAAACAACAATCATGTTGCCCCTCGTTGGAGCCCCATTCCACATATACTTGTCTTCCACCCATTGTACGGTTTAACGAACCCCATTACAAAATGCAATAAGGAATACTAAAACATTGTTTGCTTCCTAATGTAACGTTTGTAGTGTGCACTTCGGGTAAGTCGCGTCTCAAATTTAACATGACTTTTTAGACAACGAATATATCATCTCTCACAATGAAGAATACAGCAAAACACGATGCTTGGTGTGAATTGCAGAATCTTGTGAACCATCAAGTTTTTTAACGTAAGTTGTGTTTGAAGCCATTATGTTGGGACACATCTGTCTAGACATTACAAATTGCATCCCTTCACGATATTGGCATCTTGTTTCGTGTTGATGTGTGCCTAATCTAAATATATTGGATAAAGATATTTGTACATAAAAAATCTACAGAATTATTTGCCCCCTCACATGCACGCGAGCCCCGCGTGAATAAAAAAATCACAATATGTGGTCCCTATCCTCTATTGTGAATAGTCGATAAGAGATTAGATAAAAAAATTCGGTATATGTAATATAGTTCAAATATATTTGGCACATATCATGATGATTGGTGGTCAAAGATCTTCACTTGTGTGTTAAAGTGCAAGATTATCATTTTGCCTATAACGACTCAATATTTGCTTAATAATCTCACCTCTAACTTTTTTTAATCGAGTAATGCTATTTAGTATTATTGATATTAAGGGGCTGTTTGTTCCACATTTTTTTTCATTTTCAGAATTTTTTGTGCCGTTGCAAATCAATCAGGCAGCAAATGTTGACATTCATCTCTCACACTGGGCCCCATTCAGTTGAATGTAACGGTTGAAAATCTCATTCTTCTTGTGAAAAAATGAGAAACAAACACAGTGTAAGTATCAATTTAGATTACAACTGCATGATATTTATAGATTTACTTAAATGTAATGTCACATTATTCATTCAATTGAATCTATCTACGTATTGTCATCTAAATTGATACTTTAACACTACTGATACTAAATAACATTATTTTTTTTCTATCTTACAATAATAATGTTAAAAGTACATTCTTTGATGTGCACGGATGTACACTTAGTTTGATATCACCCATGTATTCCAAAAATTGTAGGCGGAATTTTTTTTAAAACCGTCTAATGATGTCCCACCACGTGACCTAAGGTAAGTAATGAGGTAAAACATGTGAAGCATTAGCGGTATCTTAAAACGTTGCCAGTAACAATCATTTACGCTGAAAAGAAAAGTGAAAAACAAGAAAAATCGTCTTTTCAGCCCGGAAAAGAGAATTAAACATTGTTTTCTTTGACAATCTCCTTTCAATGCGAATAGGCGAATACTCCAATATATACAAGCCTCTTGTCTACACATACAGCAGTATGACGTGTATATACGGAGAAATCTTCGGATATTGTCAGCTCTGAATTCACAAAGTATTTAGAGATTTTATATCTCATCCATCCAGCTTCTTCCTTTCCCCATTTTTAGGTCCTCTTCTCTCTCTGTTCTCCCAGACCAGAGGCTAACGTACGTATTTAATTTCGCTAGATTTTTTTTTTTCTTTTTGAATTTTATTATGCCAACGCCGCAAATTCAAAGCCCTTGTTTCCTAATTGTGATTATATATTTGAAATTTATCTAATCCGGCAGCTGATCAAATTCATTTTTTCTTATTATAATCTTCTCGTTCTTTTATGTGGATGAATTTGAATATCGATCTCCGTTTTCTATTATTTTGTAGAAATAATGAGCTAATAGTTACCCAAAGTTGATTCTTTGCAGGCCCAAATTCTACGGTTTTGCATTGAATATTGCATATAAAGTTGAAAATTTTAGGTTTCTGTTTCCGGTTTAGCTAGAGATGAGTGCATTGGGTTTTGATATCGGAAATGAGAACTGTGTGATAGGAGCTGCTAAGCAACGTGGAATTGATGTATTGTTAAATGATGAATCTAAGCGCGAAACTCCATCCGTGGTTTCATTTGGTGAAAAACAAAGGTTTATGGGCTCGGCTGGGGCTGCCTCTGCTACAATGAACCCAAAATCCACTATTTCTCAGGTCAAAAGATTGATAGGACGGAAATTTAGCGAGCCCATAGTGCAGGATGACCTCAAACTGTTCCCTTTTGAGACTTCCGAGGGTCCTGATGGGGGCATTGTGATACATTTAAATTATTTGAACAAGAAACAGACTTTTACACCTATTCAGATTCTAGCAATGCTGCTTGCTCATTTAAAGCAGATCGCGGAGAAGAATCTCGAGACACCCATTTCAGATTGTGTGATTGGTGTGCCGTCGTACTTAACGGACTTGCAGAGACGTGCATATTTGAATGCTGCGGAGATAGCTGGCTTGAAGCCACTAAGGTTGATGCACGACTGTACTGCTACTGCTCTGGGGTATGGAATATATAAGACAGACTTCCCAAGTAGAGGTCCAGCAAATGTTGTGTTTGTGGATATTGGTCATTGTGATATGCAGGTTGCTGTTGCATCATTTGAACCTGGGGATATGAAAATATTATCTCATGCTTCTGATAGCAACTTAGGGGGAAGAGACTTTGATGAGGTCCTATTCAGGTATTTTGCTGAACAATTCAAGGAACAGTACAACATTGATGTTTATTCTAATGCTCGAGCATCTTTAAGACTGAGAACTTCATGTGAGAAAATGAAGAAAGTCTTGAGTGCTAATCCAGAGGCACCGCTTAATATTGAGTGCTTGATGGAAGAGAAAGATGTCAAGGGTTTCATTAAGAGAGAGGATTTTGAGAAGCTGTCCTCAGAATTACTGGAAAGGATTAGCATTCCATGTCGTAAGGCTTTGCTTGACTCTGGTCTGACTCTTGAGAAGATCCATACAGTTGAGCTTGTTGGATCAGGTTCTCGAATACCAGCCATCGCTAAGATATTGAACTCACTATTCGGGAAAGAACCAAGACGGACTGTAAATGCAAGTGAGTGCGTGGCTCGTGGTTGTGCCCTTCAATGTGCAATGCTTAGTCCCATATTCCGAGTGAGAGAGTACGAGGTTTGTGTTACAGTTATTAACTCAAACTCAAATTATTTCCATCAGTATAATCTTCTTTCTACAATACGGCTTTTTCGTGTATATCCCATGTGCAATGCTTAGTCCCATATTCCGCGTGAGAGAGTACGAGGTCTGTGTTACAGTTATTAACTCAAACACAAATTATTTCCATCAGTATAATCTTCTTTCTACAATACGGCTTTTTCGTGTATATCCCATGTGCAATGCTTAGTCCCATATTCCGCGTGAGAGAGTACGAGGTCTGTGTTTCAGTTATTAACTCAAACTCAAATTATTTCCATTAGTATAATATTCTTTCAACAATATGGTTTTTTCATGTATATCCTATGTTTCCCTGAAACTTTGTGTTAGTTTTCATTGCCAAGCAACATAAAATTTTAATCTTTTTGGTCTGACACTGGTCATTAATTTGGTTGTTTCTCTAATATGTTCCTAATGTGTTACATCTAGTACTCCTACAAGCGTAATTTAGGGGGACAGAACTTGGGCAGCAACGAGACTAGCAAATCCAAACTTATTGACCACAGGTTATGAAGTACTAAAAAATCTAGCTTTTAGACAAACTACTTTTGTAAGCAAAATAAAATCATATCATTCAATAGCTGACTAGCCCTCTAAGTTCTCTTCAAGTTCTAATAGTATTTCATGCGAGATACACTATATGATGGCGCTTGTAACGTTCAATTGCCATATAATTTATCTTCCATAGCACATGCCTAAAACTAATGACCCTGAAGATGATTGTTGACTGTGCAATAGATTTTGAGTAATACACCATTTAAAAGGCAGGAAAATGACTGTAATGTGTAAAAACATATTTCTATGGAATTTGTTTAAGAAATAATGGAGTATTAAATGCTGATTATCATGCTGCGAGTAGAGGAAACTTCTTGTGATGTAATGTCGTGAATGCATACATAGTTGTTATATTATATATTGGTCTAGAAAATTTCTATTTGTGCACTTGTAAGTCAAACACTTGTTTGGTTGAAAAAAAAATTGACGTCAGATTGAGACTTTTGCACCGAAGTATTACTTTTCGGACAGAAGTTATTGATAATATCATAAGTATGTCATGTAATAATTCCATTCATAAATGAAACAACCACCTTTAATGAAAAATGCATGTCAATAACACATATTCTAGCACTATTTATCTAAGAAAATGCTTAGAAAAATCTTATTGTTTCTTTGCCTATGCCATCACAGTTTACTATATTATGGCCTTAACTTTTAGTGTGTACCATTTGTCATGTCTTGACATATTAAAGTGCTGTAGATTGAATGAATTTTTGAAAAATACATTTAAAATACTTTTTCATATGTTGCTTGCCTGGTTAGAGTCTAATCCATGTTCAACCATTCAGAAATGCCTTTTGCCTCAGTTGTGTTCCTCAGAGAATGGTTATTCTGTCCATAAAACTCAGGAGACAATAATCTGGATTAGCTTCCAAAAATACCCCTGCATCAACACCCCAACACCCACTTTCCGCATTCATTCGCCCACTGTAAACATTAAGCACTTAGAAGTGAAAAAAGAGCCCATGTGGCTGCAATATTTGGTTAAATGTGATATTAACTAGTTTCTTACTTGATCCGTGCTCTATAGCTCCTTTTGGAAAAAAATTGAGTTGATAAGAGCATGGACAGGAACACCTTAGCCATTGTCTGATAGATGACCCATTCATATCTTTGTAATGAATGTTTATCTGTAAAGCCAAGAAAAAAGATCTCACTTGAGAGAGAAGTAGCTTCATCATGTTTTCCTGCAGCACCTCGAGACCTTTATACTGAACGGAAAAGTAAAAATCTTCCCAAATCAAATTTTCTTCAATGCATTTGTATGGATATTGCTCAATTATTTTTCCCTTAAATTGACAGTTTGCATCTTTTATTTACAGGTGCAAGATTCATTTCCGTTCTCTATTGGATTTACATCTGATGAAGGACCGATCCGCACAGCAACTAATGGCATATTGTTTCCTAAGTTGCATCCTTTTCCAAGTCTAAAGATGCTCTCGCTGCACCGAAGTGGTACATTTCACTTGGAAGCCTTTTATATGAACCAGAATGAGTTGCCTTCAGGTGTATCTACAGGAATCAGCTCTTTTGCGGTATATATGGATTACCTTTTGTAGTTTTCTTCTATAGTTTCTGCTCCTAGAGTTGACCAATGTGCAGGCTTGATCTGCACGTAGGACACAACTCTGCCCTGTAAGGGCAAAAATTATTTTTCCTTCCCTGGATTTCAAAGCTTAGATGTGGTTGTGGCTTTATTTTGTAGAAGGTAATTGCACAGAAATATTACACATTTGAAAAAACCCCTTTATAAGGTGTATCTTTATTCTGGATCATCAAACTTACAAATATTATATTTTCGCGATACATTGTTATTCAAGAAAATAGAGATGTAAACCAATTGTATTAAAAATGAAAATCAAATAATTTTGATTCGTAACAATGAGATCACTGAAAAACGGGGGAATTGTTTTAATAAATTACTTATTAGAAGACACCATAAATGTTTGGGGAAGAAGATGAAGTTGAGAAAAGCAATTGGTAGTATAGAATTCATGTCGAAGTATGGTAGTGTTACACCGAGATTATTATTTGTGGTTGATAAAATTATTCTACGAAATGCCATATGAATGGAGGGAGAACAAAATGATACCAAATAAATGAAGTGTGTTATAGTCATATTTGTCATAATAAAGGTGATTATCTATCTAATAGTTTTAATATCTTATAAACAACGTTTAGCATGAGAATATTATTCACCTTAAGCACGTGATCACCAACTGGAGTTTGTGGTTTGTTCGATTTTCAAAATGATGAAAGGTATTAATTAAGCTCATAGGTCATACCATGAAATTATGGAATATGGTGATTGAGCATAGATTAAGGTGTGATTCAATAATCTTTGAGAATCAATTTGATTTAATGCCGAGGAGATCTATTGCTTAAGCCATTTACCTACTTCAGAGATTGAGTTCTTACAGTTTACGAGGCATGATTGAGATAAATTTCATTCAGGTATGAAGTTCATTGATGACATTGTTTTAGTTGAAGGCGCTAGGAGGATATCCTTTTTGTCAATGTAAAAATAAAAATGTAAATGGAGTTGCTACAATCAGATTGTCGTAAAGAGTTTGTATTTAAGTATTTAGTTCTATAAAGAATGAGAAATTATGGGAATTTGATTCACTTGGTAAGAATGGTTTAATGAAATGGATAAGTACCATCAGGAAATTTATTTAATTTAAAGGTACCTATAAACTGAAGGTAAATCATTAGTAGTTATGCTTAATGTTACAAAGTGTTGGGATGTTAGATGACAAAATCCCCATAACATTAATGTAGCAAAATGAAAAGATGGATAAGTAGATAGTTGAGAATGATAATAATAAGAAATGAGAATCTATGTCAACAACTCAATGTGACACTACTGTGGATAAACTAAGGGTTGGATGACTTAGGTGAATGGATCATGCCTTGTATAAAGAAATCTGGTTCATAAGTGCATGTGATCCTAGTAAAACAAGTTAAAAGAGAGAATAGACCAAGATTAATATGGCTAATGTAATGTAGTTGTGCAAAGGATTTGATCTCGTCAGCTTTCTCGTTGGATGTACCTCCAGCCAGAGATTGGATTGCATATCAAATGTGGCGGAGAAGAAGGATTGGTGTAGCTGACCTGAATTTATTGAGAATGAGGCTTAGTTTGTCACTATTGCTGTTATTCAAGAATGTATTATGCATCAGGGTGAGGGATATAAAAGTATCGAGGGACATTAGTAAATGCTACTCTGGCAACTCTTTTTCAGAAATGATGACATCTTATTAGACATGAAACTAGTAACACAAGACAGGAAGTTAAGATCAAAATAGAGAGAGTAATGGTATTTATTTTGCACTTTCGTGGCTTCAGGGGAGCTTATGCTTGGAAAAGAGTCCTTATATAATTGATTCTTTAGGCACAGCGCTTTCTTTGATAAAAAAAATTTGAGAAGAGATTCTTGGAAAAGTGTTTTATATTTTTGTGAATGTGTGGTTAAAAAGGAGGGAAAATTTATGAGGAAATGTGAAAAATGATACTCTTTGGAGAATGTATGGTTGAAAATGAGTGTGGGAGAGAAGTGATTATCAAATAATCAAAATCAAACAAGGGCTTAGTTTTTGCAGTCTTTTGCAGTCTTTCTTTCGTATGCATTGTTTATCTCCTTAAAAGATTTGAAGATGTTTTAGTCCAAAGGTTCGTCAGTATCTTTTCTTATCCTCCAGGAAAAGTTTTAGGTTTACATTTTACCTGTCTTGCATAAATTTCTTTGAATTAGTTGTTGTAAGGCTTTTCTTTTTTGCTTGACTTTTATTTTGAACAATTTTTTTATTTTTCCATTTTCAGATTGGCCCATTCAAAGTTTCTCATGCGGGAAAAGCGAAGGTTAAAGTTAGAGTCAACTTAAACCTCCATGGAATTGTTACCATTGAGTCTGCCTCGGTAGGTGTAAATTTGATTTGTATTTCTTTGAAATATATCAAGTTATTAGGGGCTTTGGAAGTTGAGATGCCTATATTTAGTATTATGCTGTACTGCCTTGGCAGCTGATGGAGGATAGTTTGGATGATCCTGTTATTAATGGTGATACTCTCCCAGACAAGATGGAGCCAAACAATCAAGAATCTTCCAACAAAGTAAATGGTCCTGCTGTAAGTTCAGATTAAAACAATGATCTTTCAAATTTTTAGTCAATTTGGTTCAATTTAAAACTCCTCACTATGTTTGGGAGAGAAGTTGGCATTCTTGATATTAGATGTAGCACTAGTTAACGTCCTTTGACCCTTTAGAAGTGCCCACATAAAAATGCTTCATTTGAGGACACTGCATCTCTGCTATTTATCCTCTTCGGAAGACCACCCCTGCACAACTTTTGAAGAGACTGGTATATGTGATGTTAAGCCTTTGTTTAGATTTCATTTTCTTTTCCTTAAATTTTACTTTTCAAGAAATATGTGGTGGATAAGTGGATAATGCTTGTGGGTCCAACAAAAAATGTGGTTAATATTAATATTTGGCTTTGAAAGTAAAATTTAAGCAAAAGAAAATTAACCCAAATAAAGTTTACTGAAACTTTTGTGCTTATCTCAACTTAAGCAAAAAAAAGGAGAAACTTCATTTGAAAACCCATTACCTCTGCACATGTTGAGCAAGATTCATGAATGCTCATCATGGTTTTGTCAGAATCCTATTACACTCGTATTCTTGGCTTAATATTTCAATTCATTGGGTATCGATTGAAGTCAATTCATTTTAGAAGGGCTCACTATAAACTGTGATCCAACTTCCAAGCAAACCCGACTCATTATTGCTATCATTTGTTAAGTTGTGGAGCTTAATTATTGTCACTTTGTTGAGCTAGTACGTTAACGACCTCTTCGTGTTCAATAAAATTCATCTTAGGAATTTGAGTTTCTGTAAATTTCAATACGGGCAGTTTAGGAATAAAATTCGTCCAAGGAATTTGAGTTTTTGTAAATAATGGTTTTTTCCTAATTAATCTTATAAGAAGCGAGCCGTCATTAGACCTTTTTATCACCATCATAAAAGAGAGAAAGAGGTGAGAGAAAATAGGTGTGCGATCCTCTTGTAAACTTCTTTTTATCATAGTGAATTACTGCAGCGACGGAAGAGAACGTAGTCTCATATTGAGACAAATTTCTATAAATTTTGTGTATTTTTTTCTTTATGTTAATTATTTGCTCTCGGTGAAATAAAATTAAGCTTTCTAATTCTCAACATCATTAACTTTTTCTTTTAGCAGTAAAAGAGCAATCTAAACTTTCTTATTTTGCCACCATGTTTTCTTAGGTGGCTTTCTACCCTTTAACACTCACAAAGTTCTTTACTAGGTTTCTTATCTACTTGACCATAACATTCCACATCAAGTTAGTGTCTTCATCTTCATCCTCATCTACATCCACTTTTCCTTCAAACCGTATTCTTGAAAGTCACTTAATTCCATCTTGTAGTTCTCCACCATCTTATTATATAATCTTTTACCTTTTTACTCTCTCGTTTCCACTTCATAATAACCACATCAGGCATCATTACTCGTGTTTCATAGATAGTCTTTTGTTAGCTAATACACGTGTCAAAGACCGTAGCTATACTTAGCCCCTTAACCTACTCGTAATTGCAGTTTGCCAAACTTCGATCGCACTTTGTAAATATTGGTTTAAGTTTTGTAATTTCCTTTCAGTTGTAAAATAAACTTATTTGTAAATGTTTAGTATGATTCTTCGTTTTTAAACATCTACTCATCTCACTTAAGTTTTTGTTACTAAGTTATTATAAGGGGTATAAGGTGTTCGAAAGTCTTGTCAAGCTTATTGGTGTTTGTTCCTGCACCAACAATTGTAATTTTCTTCTCATTAATCAATGAATAATTTATTTTCAATGCATTCAAATTCTTTGTTGCGAAGCTTTCTTTAAATTGTAGTAAAATTGTCTTTCGTCCAGAAATGATCTAGAAAAGGCAAAGGGTACTCTAGCGAAGTAGATTACTACCGCAAGGTGCCCCTTTCTGTGCTAAAAAGAAAGGTGCTCGGTGAAAGACTACCCTTGCACAAAAACATCATTTTATAAGAGGATGAAATATATTTACTAAGGTTTTGCCTATTAAAAGCTATCAAGCGAGAGTCTATTTCTGAAGCAGATATTCACTAATATTAAATCATAAGCCATCTTAAAGTACAGAACAGTGATGCCTTTTAGATTTTATGCCTCAAATCTAAAATTTCCATGCGGTATTTCATATTCGTAGTTACCTTTTCCACATGGCTGGTAATTCAGAACAGCGGTATCTCCTTGTGCAGGCTGTCAGACGGCATGAAATAACCTTTGACGAGAATATATTTGGCGGAATGACACCCCATGAGCTCTCCCAAGCCCAAGAAAAAGAGCTTCAGTTGGCCCAGCAAGACATAATGATGGAGAGGACTAAAGATAAGAAAAATGCACTGGAGTCTTATGTATATGAAGCACGAAATAAGGTACAACTTTATGCTTTAGCTGGGGTAGTTAAATTTCAATCTGGTTTTATTATTTCATGGTATGACAACTTGACGTGTGGAAAAAATGCCAGTGTCATACTGAAACTGTAAGTAGGAAACTTAATATAGTTGTATCATATAATAATTATACCAGCTATGCCATAGTAACTGCAGCATCCTTGACGCACGTTTCTTCCCAAAAACTACATGGTGCACTATTTGCAGGAAAATAGATGGTTCTATAGGTTCTATAGTACAAAAACAAAGGCAGGGTCAATTAACCAATGTAATGGGTTGGTATGTAAACCTCGCTTCTGTTAATTCTGGTGCTACTTACATTTGAAGCATGCAGTATAGAGAATCCTTTTCACTTTCTGTAATATTGGAACTCTGTTCTTATAGTTATAATTGTGGTCATCCTTGTACATTTTGACAAATTCTGATGATTTTGGTAATGAAAGTGACAAAACCTCTCAATTCAATAATATTGAAGTTAAGACTGTTTACATGTATATATTTACAACTGTAGAGGCTAAAACTAGGAAAGAATCAAACTAAACCAGGAAAGAATAAAATCAGGAATCTCCTAATCTTAGGAGAAAAATCAGAACTAATTCCCAAAATGAGGAAATACAATAGCTGTAGAATCTCCTATATTACAGTACATGTATATTTTTCCACTCTCTCCCTCCAGCTGATGAATGGATGTTGTCCATTCCAAGCTTTTCAACTAAACTCTGAAAAACTGTACTGGACAACCCCTTTGTGAGTATATCTGCTAGCTGACTCTATGGAGACAAACGGAGTGCAAATCAGGCACTATTAAGTTTCTTCTTTATAAAATGTCTATCAACTTCTATATGCATCGTGCGATCATGTTGTACCGGATTATGTGCAATATTGATAGCCGACTTATTGTCGCAATACAATCTCATCGGACCTTCCCACTTAATCTTCAAATCTTCCAAAATTATCCTCAACCATAGGAACTCACAAATTCCAAGTGCCTTTGACCTAAATTCTGTTTCTACGCTTGATCTTGCAAACACGTTCTGTTTTTTACTTCTCTACGTGACAATATTTTCTCCCAAGAATGTACAATAACCTGAGGTTGATCTTCTATTATCAATTGATGTTGCATAATCAGCATCTGGGCTTCAAGACTCAATCCTTCTAGTCTAAACAAAATCCCCTTACCAGGTGAACCCTTCAAGTACTATAGGATTCTATTCACCGCCTTGAGATGAGTTTCTTTTGGATTATGCATAAACTGGCTCACCACACTAACTACATATGCTATATCTGGTCTAGTGTGTGATAAATAAATCAATTTTCTTCCAACAAGCCTCTGATAATTACCTCTATCAACTGCAGCATCTTCTGGGACATCACTTAGCTTATGGTTGAATTCTATGGGCGTGTCAACGCTTATACCCCAGTTTACCTATATCCTTCAAAAGATGAATCACATACTTCTGTTGAGATAAAAAAATCCCTTGCCGAGAGTGGGCCACTTCTATGCCAAGAAAATATTTCAGTTTACCAAGCTCTTTGAGCTCAAATTCTGTCCCCAAACACGTCTTTAATTTTTCAATTTCTTTCATATCGTCTCCATTCACTATTATGCCATCCACAAAAACCAATAATGCAAATAATACCCCCTGAAGTTGAATGTCTTACAAACAATGTATGTTCACCTTGACTATGTTTGAATCCAAGACTCAACATAACTTTGGTAAACCTTCCAACCCAAGCTATTAGAGATTGTTTAAGTCATACAACGCCTTTTTCATTCTGCATACTATTTGCTTGTCATTTGTAGAGCCAATTCCTGGAGGAACTTCCATATAGATTTCTTCTTCAAGATTGCCGTGTAAAAAGGCATTTTTGACGTCAAATTGTTGCAATCTCCATCCAAAGTTGCGTCAATGACAATAACACTCTCACTGTGTTCATCTTCACAACTAGAGCAAATGTTTCAAGATAATCTATGCCATAAGTCTGAGTATAACCTTTGGCAACCAATCTCGCCTTATACCTTTATAATAAGCCATCAGACTTATACTACACAGTAAAGACCCATCTACACCCAATTGGTTTTTTTCCTTTCGACAATTTCACCAAATCCCACATCTTGTTTTTTTTAGAGCCTTCATCTCCACTTTCATAGCATTCCTCCAATTATCATCTCCTAATGCCTCAAATAGTGTTTTGGGAATGACAATACTGTTAAGGCTAGTGAGAAAGACCCTATGATTATGGGATAACTTAGGACATGAAAAGGTATAAAAGATGTTGGGTACAAGTCCTAGTTCCTTTCCTAAGAGCTATAGAGATGTTACAGTCATTTTTTTCGGGTATCTGGAACATTACAATTGGGAGAAGTGGTTGGAGTACTTACCTCAACAGTCACGGGGTTTGGATCAGATGATTGTACTTGCATAGGTTCAGAGAACGGCCCTTTCTTTCTTGAATAAACCTTAAGATGAGGATGGTTTATTTTCTGTGCTACAGGTGTGGATGGCAGATCATTTTCTGCTGAAACGGGAGGGATTGCAAGGATGGACTCGAATTGGACAGGAACAAGTGAGGACTAAACAAGAACGGGTGGGAATGGCTTGGATACAGGCAACTCAAGAAGGAAAGAGTCTTTATCCTTATCTTCTATGAATGATATCTCCCCCTGAAGATAAGGATCGCAAAAGTATTGATCATCCTCAACAAAAGTGACCATCTACAAACACGTGAAATTTTCATGTGGGAGGATGATAGCACTTATAGCCTATTTAAGTAGATGAGTAACCAACAAAGACACATTTGAGAGCCTTGGATCGAGCTTGCCCCTATGTTGAGAATGAACATGAACAAATGCAACACAACCAAATATTTTGGGAACTAGATTGTTAGTGACATTGAAATTGGGATAGAACTTTGCAGAGACTTGTGCGGGACTTTGAAAATCAAGCACCCTCGTGGGAAGTCCATTTATAATGTGAGCTGCAGTTAACACGGCTTCTCCCCAATAATTTTTTGGAACTTGTTTTCGAAAAAGAATGGCTCGAGTAAATGCTAAAAAGATGGCCATTTTTTCTTTTGGCCGTTCCATTTTGTTGGGGAGTGCTAATACAAGATGACTCGTGAATGATGTCATGTTGATGAAAAATGGGAGAGAGGGTCTTATTAAAATAATCTTAGGCATTGTCAGATCTTAAACGTTTAATTCCAACTCCAAATTGTGTCTTGACCGTATTAAAATTTTTTTTGAAACACAATGCTCACATCAGATTTGTTTTTTAACAGAAAAATTCACGTCATACGAGTGCAATCCTCAATGAAGGAAACAAACCAACGAGCCCTAAAAATGTTGGGTACATTAGAAGGCCCCCAAATGTCGTTAAGAATAAGAGTGAATGGAATAGATGTTCTTTTATTGCTTATTGGAAAAACAAAACGTTTGTGCTTTGCGAGTTCACACACCATAATGAAAGCTTTGAACAACAATTTTATTGATCAATGAAGGAAATAACATTTTAAGAACATTAAATGAAGGATGACCAAGATGGCGGTGATTAAGCCAGATCTTGTCTTTATTGGATTTAAATGACTTGGTATGGAATGACAAAGGGTAACGATCCTCAATTCTACACTTGGTTTTTCAAGATAGTAGAGCCCATCTCTCTCCCTAGCATGTCCAATTATCTTCCTCGTACCCTGTTCCTGAAATACACAATGAGAAGAATAAAAAATACACTACAATTAGTATCTTTGGTTAGTTTTTGGATAGATACAAGGTTGGTGAACAATTTTGGAACATGAAGGACATTTTTCAGTGTAAGTGAATCATTAATACAAATATCTCCTTGACCACCAACAGCAGTGGCTGAACCATCAGCTATGGTGATTTTCTTATTACTAGGGCAGGGTGTGTATGAGATAGATTTTGTGGGGGAAAAAGTCATATGGTTTGTGGCTCATAAGTCAATGACCCATGTGTTAGAGGTAACATTATCCAAAGCATTAAGAGCTTGAGAAGAAGATGATATACCTGAAAATGCTAAATTACAAGTACCTACTGAAGAGGATTGCTTCTCCAATGACCCCAAAAAATTCTTCAATTTCTCAATCTCATTTCTGTTGAATTCAAATGGTGTCTCTAAAATGTTGTTATCTTCTGTTGACTGCACTCCGGCCATATGAGCTTGACGATGTCCTCTTCCTTGTCCGCTTCTCCCTATTCCATTTTTTTTGGGACTTGTGGCCTGTCGTGAAGTTTCCAACATTTCTCTTTGGTGTGACGGAATTTTTTGCAGTAGGTGCACCATAAATTGTCTTTGTTAAAAGGTTTTGACTGACTTGACTGATTGTTTTCTTCGGTGGATGGCGGATCTAGCACTGTACTCTTTTCACTTGTTTTTGACACCAACGCCAAGATTTCAACAGAAATATTCTTAACCATAACTCCTCTCCTTCCTTCTTTAGCACGGATTATTGAAATTGTCTCATTAAGAGATGGCACATCTTCCTTGCCAAGGACTTGAACTCATACTGCATCAAACTCGATATTAAGCCCGTCCAAATCATAAATTCTGTCCTTTTCAACAAACCTCTTAAGCATGGCTGCATCTTCACGACACTTCATGTGGATGCATTGATAATGATCCTTCTCTTGCCAAAGACTTTGCAAGAGATTAGAATACTCAGTAATTGTTCAATTTCCCTGTTTGGTGGCAGCAATCTTAGTCTTGATCTCATAGAATTGTGCTGCGTCGTGAACCTTCAAATACGATTGGTTGATAGTCTCCCAATCTCCTTGGCGGTATTAAGGAACATGCAAGTGTCACTTATTTCTGGGGACATAGAGTTCCAAAGCCAGGACATCACCATTGAGTCTTCTTCGTCCCATACATCATATTTGGGATCTCCCTTCTTAGGACCAGTACCGAGCAAATGACTCAATTCGCCTCTCCCTTTCAAGTGTGTCTGCACCAATTGAGACCACTTCAAATAATTTCTCCCATTTAGTTTGTACACTGCCTGAATATTGGGTAGTTCCCCAATAGTAGAGTGAATTTTCTCGATAGCTTGGGTCTCGGTTGCTTGAAGTTCAGATGTGTGGCTGACTTCGGTGATTTTAGACGTGGCTCAAAAAAAAACAGAGGAATAGCGGAGAATTTTTCTAGTGGAAAGAAGAATCTCTAGTGATGATCAAATAGAGATAAACAAGAGAAGAAAATAACTCACAAAACTCTGGAATGAGAACCAGAAAAAAAAAAAGATCAATAGAATTCCCAGAGAAAGAACCTAAAGCTCTGATACCATGATAAAGCCTGTCAATTCAATATTATTGAAGTTAGGACTGTTTCCATGTATATATTTACAATCGTAGAGGCTAAATTAGGAAAGAATCAAACTAAACCAGGAAAGAATAAAATTAGGAAATCTCCTAATCTTAGGAGAAAAATCAAAACTAATTCCCTAAAATCAGGAAATGCAATAGCTGTAGAATCTCCTATATTACAGAACGTGTATATTTTTCCACAGAAAGTTCTGGTTTTTTTAGATACTTCAAAGTTTTTTTGCTTATCCTTCTTTCTGAAATCATTGATGTAAAACATTTTCAAGATTCAAAAATCTGTGTACTTGTCTTTCAGTCTGATATCTTGGGAGTATGGCATTATTTAATTTAATGTGGACGGTGAATTGTAGTTCAGTTCATTGCTATTAGTGTTCCACACATCTTTAAGAATGACAAAAAGCATTTGGGCAGATTTTGAATACATATCGAAGCTTTGCAACTGATTCAGAGAGGGAAGGGATATCCAGTAATCTACAACAAACTGAAGAATGGCTCTATGAAGATGGAGATGATGAGTCTGAAAGTGTTTATACAGAGAAGTTAGATGATCTGAAAAAGGTTCTTTTGACTTCCTTGTTTGACTCCTCGAGTTTATATTTTTTTTAAGATTTATTAGATTGACACTCAGCACCAAAAAAAAAAAATTTAAATAGATAAAATTGTTCATTAGATAGTGGATCCTGTTGAACATCGATACAAAGAGGAAGAGGCCCGGGCACAGGCAACCAGAAGTCTACTAAACTGCATAGTGGAGTATCGGATGGCTATAGGATCACTTGAACCCAGCGAAAGAGACATTGTACTTTTTCTTCTTTATTTTTTTTAAAATATTATTAGCTGAAAGAGCAAATGATAATGTTAAACTTTTATTTTGCAGATCACTGGTGAATGCAATAAAGCGGAGCAGTGGCTTCGAGAAAAAACCCAACGGCAGGATTCATTACCCAAAAATGAAGATCCGATACTCTTGTCAGGTGAAATCAAGAGGAAAGCCGAGGCTCTGGAGGGGTATGTCTCTCAACGAATATATACACATAAATTGATTTAAGGATCATTGTCAATTGATTTACAACCTTTCAGTTTATATATGATTGGACAAACCAGAACTGATTAGGATTCTTCTCTAAAATCAATGTTGAACCTGCCTGTTGGATTGTTAACGAGAAATTTCTCCTGGTTGTATATTAAGTAAGGTGTCCAGTGGTTTACTGAGGTTCTATATTTCTGTTATAGCTTAATCCTAATGAATGCTATTTGATTTCACAAAATTTATTTCAGGATTTGCAGACATACATTGGCATC